>JAJMRW010000015.1:0-264508 GCA_030558095.1 Teunomyces funiuensis
AGATTTATTGATGTTGGCGCCAAAAAGGCAGGATCCACCTCCATGGGGATCTTTGTTGGTGTCTTTGCTGCTTTCGGTGGTATCCTTTTCGTAAAAGGCAGTCGAGGACCACGAGCTCAAGGTGAAGAAAGGTGCAAGAAAAGAAGGTTCAAGAAAAGGAAGAAAAGAAAGGTGAAGAAAAGGAATGGTAGTGTAGAATGGTAGTGTAGAAGCGTAGTGTAGAATGGTGGTGTAGAATGGTGGTGTAGGATTGGTGGTGTAGACAGCGGGTTCACCTGGGTTTCTCGCTAGCATGGCAGTTTTCTAGCACCCAGTTTTCTAGCACCGCAGTTTTTCCGCTGCGGCCACCGCCACCCTCGCTACGCACCGCCGCCTCGCTGCGCTCGTTTTTCGCTCGTTTCTCGCACGTCGTGACTTTTCTTTTCATCTTTTCATCTCATCGCAAAAGTATCCACCACGATGGCCGTCCTCAACTCCAACCCCGAGATCCTCTTGCGCAAGAGAAAGAACCAAGACAGAAAGAGATTGGAAAAACAAGAACAAGTCAGAGACAAACAGCTCAAACAAAAGTCCTTGAAGAAAAAGAACGCCCAGAACAAGTTCATCAGAGCAGAAACCTTGATCAGCAACTACAAGTCGAATGAGTTGGAGGAAAAGAGAATCAGAGCCTTGAGCAAGAACGAAAGCTCGCTTGCCCACGCCGGCGAGGCCACCACCGACTACAAGTTGTTGTTTGTCATCAGAGTCCCCAACCACACCAAGGGCTTGAGACTCCCCACCAAGGCCCGCCAGTTGTTGGAGGTGTTGAAGTTGACGGACGTCAACACGGGCGTGTTTGTCAAGGCCAGTCCCACCACCATGGCGTTGTTGGCCTTGATTGCGCCCTACATTGTTGTTGGGAAGCCATCGACGGCCTCCATCCGTAAATTGTTCCAGAAGAGAGCCCGTATAATATCGGAAGAGACGTTGGACGACGAAAACGACGACGAAAACGACGAACCAAGAATCGTCAAGTTGGACAACAACCAGGTCGTCGAAGACAAGTTTGGTGACTCGTTGGGCTTGGTCTGTATCGAAGATCTCATCCACGAAATCATCACCATGTCCGACAGCTTCACCACCATCACGTCGTGGTTGTTGCCCTTCAAGTTGAACGCTCCTGTCAACGGATGGGGCCCCCAGGCCAAGTTGGCCAGATTGGTCCATGCATCCGAAAACAAGACCACCATCAGTTTGAGCAGAGACTTCAAGTTGACGGAGGCTGAGGATATCGATGCCATCATTGATCAGCAGAATTAGTGTATATTAAGAATAAATAATCTTTTCATCTTTTCGCATTAATTTTTATCTTTACGCGTACCATGTCTAAAGAATACTCGTTGTACCACCAGCTCCTGGCGCCGACGGAGTATGCCTATAAGTTTCTCCAGCTCCCACCGGCGCTACTCGACTACATTTCAAACAACGAGGGCGAGTTGGCCATCAAATCGACGCCGCCAGACGCGCCTGCCAGCACACAGCAGTTGGTGCTCTGCACCGACAACAAGACATGGAGACTCAGACAGATGAACCATTCCAACACGGTGCTCCTATTGGACAACATGAATGTCAATGCCCAGAACAGGCACGTCTCGGCGCCCCACAACAAACTCGTGGGTTTCTCGCAGTTGCACTACGAGTACGAGTTGAGCGAAGCGTCCACCAGAATCGATACGTCTCAGTTGCCCGTTTATTCTGGTGACGCCATCAGTGACGGTACCTTGAACCATAACGCAGTGTTGGTCACCAAAAATACGTTTCTTGACAACCTGGCGATCTCCCGTGTCGAGTTTGCTGAGATTTGGCACAGAGAGGGACTCTGTGAGATCAACAACAACGTGCACATTCTCAGCAACCTGTTCTTGACGCTGGCCCTATCGATCTTGATCTCCTTGATCATTAGCAGGGGCATTGACTACAAGCAACAACCGGCAGACTTGGAAGAAATGTGCCAGTTGGCACAGGAACACGATCCAAAGCTCAACCGTTCCATCATGCAAACGGTCATCTACAAATTCTCCTCTGTGGTAGACAACCTGCAGTTTGTATTGGACCATGCTCGTATTGCCAAATGGTACGGCGTTGAAGAGCTCGCCAAAACAAGAGGCAATGCTGTTGGAGTGAACGATTTTCTTCTACAGTGGAAATCGGCGCTTCCCGAGTTCTACAACGTTTCTTTGGACCACCACGAGTTGCGCGGCCACTACTTTGTCCCCGTCGAGGGCCGTCTCCAGTACATAAACCCTAAGGACCTTTCCACTACGCTCTCTCTTCGGTTTGCACAGCTTTTCCAGCTCAACAGCCAGTGGCCATACGAAGACTTTGTTCCCTTCATTGCCACCTACGTTCCTCCAGGCAAGAAGACCGACTCGGTCCTCATGAAATTTGCTAAGAAGAAGAGCATAGGAAAGGGCAAGTATGTCGTGTGTCCTCGCTGAGTGTCGTGCGACATTTTGGCTGCGATGCCTCGCGCGACTCGCGACTCACCAACAAATTTCCTCGTTGCACTCGCGTCCGATACGGCAACCGAAGCGATTGACCAGAAATTAATGCAAGATCTGAGTTTCTTCATATCTTTGGTGGTAAGTACCGGACACACAAACGGCATCCAATGACCCCAACTAACCACTAGAGCGGCGCCTGTGCCGGGACGTCGACCGACTTGGCCTTCTTCCCCATCGATACGGTAAAGACGAGATTGCAGGCCAAGGGCGGCTTTTTTGCCAACGGAGGCTGGCACGGCATATATAAAGGGTTGGGCTCGTGTGTTGTGGCCTCGGCGCCGTCGGCTTCGTTGTTTTTCGTCACCTACGACTCGATGAAAGTATACACCAAGGACAAGATGCTGCAGGTGCAGAGCCACATGCTTTCTGCGTCCATGGGGGAAATTGCAGCGTGTATGGTGAGGGTTCCTGCTGAAGTGATCAAGCAGCGGACGCAGGCTGGAATTCACGGTGTGGGAGGAAAGTCCACGTCTTTCTCCAACTTCCTCTACCTTGTCCAGAACAAATCGGGAGAGGGCGTATTGAGAGGTCTCTACCGTGGCTGGAACACTACCATCATGAGAGAAATACCCTTTACCATCATCCAGTTTCCCTTGTATGAGTTGTTCAAGCAGAAATGGGCCACGGCGACTGGCCAGAACGATATCTCGCTCTTGAGAGGCGCCATCTGTGGCTCGGTTGCTGGAGGAATTGCTGCTGCCACCACAACGCCGTTGGACGTGATCAAAACCCGCATCATGCTCAATAAGGAACGCATTGGCGTTGCGCAATTGGTCCGCACCATGGTGCGTGAAGAGGGTTACGGCGTGTTCCTCAACGGAATTGGACCCAGAACTGCCTGGATCAGTGCTGGCGGCGCCATTTTCTTGGGGGTTTACGAGTTGGTCCACACAAATTTGAGCTACTCCCGCCAGCTCAAACAGACCTTGTAGATAGACTTAGAGAGAAGGAAAGTAATCGATGATCCTGCATACGCGCAATTTTTTTTTTTCCGTTTTTTGAAAATGGATTACAAAGAACGAGCCAAATGTGTAGAATCCATCACCGTCATTTGCTTTTAACAATCTAGCCACGATGTTGTCGCAGATCAGATCTTTCGGCTTAGCCAGTAGCCGGTCGCGTGCTGTGGTTTCTGCAGTGCGCAGGAACTTTTCCAGCGGCCGGGCTTTGCTTTTGGCCACCACGAGTGGGGAACTCCATGTTCCCACGGGAGTCCAGCCTCCCGTCGCCACGCCACCCGCCGGCTCGTCGCTCTCGCTCAAGAATGCTTCGCGTGACGACTCCCAGTTTGGCACGAGACCAATCTACCTCGATGTCCAGGCCACAACACCCACCGATCCCCGTGTGGTGGACAAAATGTTGCAATTCTTGACCGGATTGTACGGTAATCCCCACTCGTCTACACATGCTTATGGGTGGGAAACCGATAAGGAGGTCGAGAAGGCCCGTGCACACATCGCCTCCGTCATCAACGCCGACCCCAAGGAGATCATCTTCACGTCGGGCGCCACAGAGTCCAACAACATGGCCATCAAGGGGATCCCAAGATTCTACAAAAAGACAAAGAAACACATCATCACCACCCAAACAGAACACAAGTGTGTTTTGGACTCGGCCAGACACATGCAGGATGAGGGTTTTGAAGTCACCTATTTGCCTGTCAACGAACAAGGCTTGATCAACCTCGATGACTTGAAGAAAGCCATCCGTAAGGACACCATTGTGGTTTCTGTGATGGCTGTCAACAACGAAATCGGGGTCATCCAGCCTTTGAAGGAAATCGGCAAGATCTGTAGGGAAAACAAGATCTTCTTCCACACAGACGGGGCCCAGGCTTATGGTAAGATTGATATTGATGTCAACGAAATGAACATTGACTTTATGTCGATTTCGTCCCACAAGATCTACGGTCCCATGGGTATTGGTGCTGCCTACATCAGAAGACGTCCAAGAGTTAGATTAGACCCCATCATTACCGGTGGTGGTCAGGAAAGAGGCTTGAGATCGGGAACCTTGGCTCCTTCCTTGGTTGCCGGGTTTGGGGAAGCCGCAAGATTAATGAAGGAGGAAATGAAGGTATGTATACGAATGGGGTTCGTCAGGAGGAAACATCATTGACAGATTTGTGCAGAGCTTTTAATCTCTCTCTGCATAGCTGCTGACAATGCAAGGATCTGAACGAACCAGACCCCCCTTTTTCACATTTCATTACTAACAGATTTCTAGTACGACCAGGAATATATCCACAGACTCTCGGAAAAGTTGAAAAAAGGCTTGTTATCGATCCCTTCGACCCAGTTCAACGGTTCCACTGACGCAGACTCGCAGTACCCTGGCTGTGTGAACATTTCGTTCGCCTACATCGAAGGTGAATCGTTGTTGATGGCCCTTAACGATATTGCATTGTCTTCTGGATCTGCCTGTACCTCTGCCTCGTTAGAACCATCGTATGTTTTGCATGCTTTGGGAGCTGACGATGCATTGGCGCACTCGTCCATCAGATTTGGGATTGGCAGATTCACCACCGAGGCCGAGATCGACTACGTGATCAAGGCCATCAACGAAAGAGTCGAGTTTTTGAGAAAAATGTCGCCATTGTGGGAAATGGTCCAAGAGGGCATTGATTTGGACTCGATTGAATGGAGTGGCCATTAATCTTTAGTATGTATTAGGTATGTAGTTAAATTATTGGATATGTCAGACACCCCGCTTAACCGAAGGCCGGTGGCGGCGCGCGGAACCGGCGCCGGTGCACTCCAGGTGAAAAATTCAATTTAAGTACCAAGCCGTCCCTAATATTCTCTCGTCAACAAACATTACCAATGTCCAGCGAAACCAAAACCAAAACCATCACCGTGTTGCCAGGTGACCATGTGGGTACCGAGATCTGTAACGAGGCCATCAAGGTCTTGAAGGCCATTGAGGAAAACACGCCATTCCAGAAGATCAAGTTTGAGTTCAAGCAGCACTTGATTGGAGGAGCTGCGATCGATGCCACCGGTGTTCCATTGCCAGCCGACTCGTTGGAAGCTGCTCGTGCTTCGGATGCTGTTTTGTTGGGTGCTGTTGGTGGGCCCAAGTGGGGGACTGGTGCTGTGAGACCAGAACAAGGGTTGTTGCAGATCAGAAAGGAGTTGAACTTGTACGCCAACTTGAGACCGTGCAACTTTGTTTCCGAGTCCTTGTTGGAGTTGTCGCCATTGAAGTCTGAGGTTGTCAAGGGCACCAACTTCACCGTTGTGCGTGAGTTGGTTGGTGGTATATATTTCGGTGAGAGACAGGAACAAGAGGAGTCGGCCGACGGCAACACTGCGTGGGACACTGAGAAGTACAGTGTGGATGAGGTCACCAGAATCACAAGAATGGCTGCCTT
Organism: Teunomyces funiuensis; assembly: GCA_030558095.1. Taxonomy (NCBI): domain Eukaryota; kingdom Fungi; phylum Ascomycota; class Pichiomycetes; order Serinales; family Debaryomycetaceae; genus Teunomyces; species Teunomyces funiuensis. The sequence continues at coordinate 5,917 of JAJMRW010000015.1, forward strand.
TATGGCCCTCCAACACAACCCTCCGTTGCCCATCTGGTCCTTGGACAAGGCCAACGTGTTGGCTTCGTCGAGATTGTGGAGAAAGACGGTTGAAAAGGTCATTTCCGAAGAGTTCCCCCAATTGTCTGTTCAGCACCAGTTGATTGACTCTGCTGCCATGATCCTTGTCCAGTCCCCCTCCAAGTTGAACGGTGTTGTCATCACCTCCAACATGTTTGGTGACATCATCTCCGATGAGGCCTCGGTCATTCCTGGTTCCTTGGGTCTCTTGCCCTCTGCCTCCTTGGCCTCGCTTCCAGACACAAACTCGGCCTTTGGTTTGTACGAACCATGCCACGGCTCGGCTCCAGACTTGCCTGAAAACAAGGTCAACCCTGTGGCCACCATCTTGTCTGTGGCCATGATGTTGAGATTGTCCTTGGACTCGCTCAAGGAAGCCGAGGCTTTGGAAAGGGCCGTCGGTCAGGTCTTGGATGCCGGCATCAGAACTGCCGACTTGCGTGGCTCCAGCTCCACCAAGGAAGTTGGTGATGCGATTGCCGACGCTGTGGCTAAGGTCTTGAAGAACTCGGCTTAGGGTGCATGTATTAGTTATGTAAGCTTAAGGTTACCTGCGACTAGTTCCAGAAGATACTCCATCGAACTGCCTCTCGTAGTGTCCTGGCTCTGTTCCATCTTGTTGTACTTGTTCTCTTCGATAATCGTGGTTTCGCTCGAGGCAGACTCGTTGGTCATCGGCAACATGTTCACTGCTTGACCCTCGTGGTTGAATGCAAACTCATCTAGCGAGAAGTACTCTTCGTCAGATGTCAATGTCAACTGGCTGCCTCCCCGTTTGTTCACAACATGGCCCTGCTTAAACGTGCCTACAGAAGCCATTTCAAACTCCATGTCGATCGTCTTCTTGAACTCGTCAATCACCTGCTGTGAAGTCATCGATTGCAACGACTGTTCCTTGCTGGCCGTCGCAAAGTAGTTGGCTGGGACTTCAAACGCACTGATGGCTTCTCTCGGTGGGGTGAGATGTGGCTCGTTCTCGTCAAACTCTTCCACAAACTTGTCAATCAACTCTGAAGTGTCGTGTTCCGCATCATCAAAGTTGATGGCTTCGTCAATTGTGCTTGTTAAGTGCTTAAGATCAGTGTGCAACGATGAGTTCTCGCGACTCATAGCCACCCAGTTGGCCTGGCCATCGTCATAGAATCCCTGCACAAGTAGATCTTTAATGTCGTGATACGGCGCTACCAAGCCCAGTCTCGACTGCGTGTAGCTCTTTCTATGTACCGAATCAAGCACCGTCACTTTAGACTCTGAAACCTTTAATACCAGACTCGAGTGTACAACCCGAGGATTTGAGTCAACAGATACCTGGCGCTCCAACGGTGTTGATGGGAAACTGAACTTTTGGTGCACGACAAGCGAAGGGTCCTTTCTATTGGGTTTTGGTGCTGGTTGCGAAGCTGGTTGCGAAGCTAAAGAGTCAGTTCTTTCCTTAAGAGCAGGAAGCGGTTGGTACAATCCAACATACTCCTTCTTTTGCCCACGAGGAATCATGGGGTTGGCCTGTTTCTTTACAGGAACAGGTTTAGGTTGACTTTTTGTAGCTGGAGGCGGTGGCTCAACATGTTGTTTCTTGAATGGCTTGAAGATTCTCTGAAGAAGTGATCTCTTCTTTGGCTGTGGTTTTTTGACTGGAACTTCAACCTTTGGCTCGATTGGCTTGCTGATTGGTGTCTTTTCATGCTGGAACCCCTCGGAAATCTTTCTTTTGGCATCCATATTCGACTGCTTGATTTGTTGATTCTCAATCAGCTCTTTCTTCAATGCATCGGAGTTGTATGAAGTAAAAACGTTCAAGTAGTAGTTCAAATCTTCCAAACGTGCGTTTTGCAATGACTGGCTGACGCTGTTGCTTGTTTTGAACAATAACTGAAAGTTTTCAGCCATGATTTCCCGTAAGCTCTTTTGTAAATCTTCCGCAAGAATAATCTCATCCAAAAGGTAGTCCCGAGTTCGGTTGACTCCCAATAAACGAATCCGCTTGTCGCTGATAAAAGATGCATTGAGGATCAAGAATATCCCTGGATGTTGTTCAAAGTATTCTTCGGTGTTTTCAAACTTGATATTCAAAAACAAGGCAAAGGGCGATTTGTTGGCTTCGAGCTCGTATGCATCTATGTTATGTGCGGTGGAATAAATGCTTAAACTCTGATCAGTCGACTTGAATAAATGGAAAGTCTGGTTCTTGTTCAATACTCTGGACTTTGTTATGAGTTCAATAATCTTGTTGCCGTCAATGTGGCCCGATTTCGCGTTATGAATAACTTCGTACTGCTTTGAATAAACCTTTCCATCTCTCGTTTTAAATCCTCCGCGAGAAGAACTTAAAAACCTCAAGAAATCGGTTTCTGTATCGTAGTCCTTAATTGACATGGCCTTGTATCCACTGACAATGACATCGTTTATTTCACACCATGCATTTACCCTCATTGATGGAAAGATCCTCAAGTTGGGTAACGGTTTCTCGTTTATCAAAGAATGCATCAAAATGTCCGAAACAGAAATGGTCCTGATGGGATCCTGTTCATTCTTGAGATAGTATTGATCATCGTCAATCGTGAGGAATAACAAGTAATCGGAGAAAATAATCAAAACATCCACATTATAGAGACTGTCTTCATCAGGCTTTACGTTTTTGAGCTCAAAAACACCCACCACTTTACGTGATAACCAATTGTGCTGCAACTCTGAGGGCCAGTGTGTAGCGAGTTCGGTCAAGATTTTGCCTGTGGGTGTGAAAAACCGTTGGCGAGAGATTGTTGTTTCGTTCTCCACAACCTGTCTTCCTCCAAATGCATCAATGACTTCAATGGCAGAATTAAAGTATGAAGTAACAGCATTGAATTCCGATTCGTCTTCCATGAGCTCAAAGTTTCTAAGCTTGACCTTTTCACTCTCGTATGCCTTGTACAATCTCATCAATATCAACTTAAGTTTCGGCAACTCCAATAACGAACCCGATACAATGGAATCAATTTCACGGATGGTGTACCCACCTTTGTTGATGCTTTTGTTTTCAAAGAACTTTGCATGGTTTTTGCTGTTGAATTTGTTGATTCTGGTCGTAAACCGCTTTAAATTGGCTTCGTGTCTGATGAAAGCCTTGTAGAAATACGGAAGAATCATGCTCATGACTTTGAAGACTTCAACGTATCCATATTTGGAGGCCTTGTTCAAGGCATCGTGGAGAATACAATTGGTTCTTGTTATTTCATCAATGGTGGGAGGGAAAATGTGGTTGATTTTGGCTATTCCCGAACTTGCACTCGAGCCCAAAACGTGGATACGTAACGGGATTATAAAGTTCTGGAGCAAATTGACAAGTCCCATTGTGTAGTTGGTCTGCACTGTGAGGAGTTCGGATATGATGGTGTCAAGGAGTTCGTTATTTCTGAGCATTGGGGCGACGTACTCGGTATCACTGGGCACATTATAGACGATTTGCATTGCCTCTGGCGAATACTCCAACAACGGATCGAATAGCTGGTCGAGTTGGTCCCCCAATAAGAACACAATCTTGTTGTTATCCTCTATTATTCTGTCAGTGGACTGTGGAGAGAAATTGTCGTAGATGACATCGAGAACGATGGTGGGGATGGTATGCGGTTGGAGGAGGCCCAATTGGAGGAGGGTGGAGCCAAACTCTTGTGGTGTTTTATCGGTTAATAGTTTCATGGAATTGGCCAAATTTCCAGCATTTGTTTCGTCCCATTGTCTCGTAGAGTCCAATCCTGCTGCTTCGTTCGAGAAATTGTTGTAGTTTTTCAAGTTGGTGATGGCCAATGCCTTTCTCACGTTGGATTTCTTGTACTGCGGTAGCAAGTTCTCGCAACTGGGCCAGAAGCGAGACTTGTGGTCCAAAATCAAGTTGTTGTACGCGGTCATTCCCTGTAAACACAAAGACTTGGTGCTGATTTTGCCGGTTTTCAAATGCTGAAACACCATCGTGATGACGTGGCTGAAGAACTCCTCGTCGTAGCCTGAAAAGTACGCAGCATTGGGGAAAATGCGTTTCCACTCATCTATCGATAACTCCAGAAGCTCATCGCTTTCGCCCGCCTGTGTAAACACTGGATTAATGGCGATGGTGTAGTCGGGCTGGTTCTGTCGAGACTCGATCCTTGTCTTTTCCAAACGACTGAAGTAGGCTTCGTCGTGCTCTCGTGACGCATAACGATAGTAGATACTCATCGTGCTACTTGTCTTGCGTCTGTTAGCACTGGTTTACTGTTGATTCATATATTGCGTATGGAAACATCTTGAAGCGGTAAACATAAACATAACACAAAGCCTACGATGCAGGAAACTTCGCCATTTCCGAATTAGGCAACCGATTATCATCTAGAACACTGTCAGAGAATTCCAGCAACATCTGGTAAACGTAGTCTTCTTTTGAAGTTGTTGCTCTTAATCCTTGTTAACTTTGTTGATTGTTGCTTTTATTATTATCTTGCTTTTCTTGAACATTTATTATCATTTTCTCAATCAATGCTTTTAGCAACTCTTCTGTTACACTTTACTCGGTAAAAGTAACCAATTTGGAGTCCTGGGGCAATCCGTCAGCCCCAATGTTGTTTGCAGCAAACCTTCCTCTTGAAAACTTTAATCTTGCCTCATCAAACAGAAGGCCTTCAGTGTGCATTAGGCGTTGGATCTCGTGCTTCGCCAGCTCATCCAAGCCTTGTCTCGAATCGCCAGCAGCTATGTTTTGGTGGATGTCAAAGCTGGCACTTGAGAGTCCGTTTTCCATGTCGTCACTGAATCCTCCCACAACCGTCCCTGGAGCCGTGTAGTTTCTTCTCCTCGTCCGGTACCGGTCGTGGGCTTCGGCGATCTTGTGTCTGTAGTGAAACAAAAGTAGCACTGCCACTATGATGAGCATCACAATGGCCGCACGATTGGCAGTAAAGGACGCATAGAAGCCCATTTCGTGCTGTGGATGGAGATGATTATGGTTATAGTTATATTTATAACGGGGTGAGCTTATGTAAGCGCTTTTTTTCCGGAGTTGCCAGAACCAAAATTATAAGCAGGCTTACTTCTATTATCTATTTGGGACACTCTGATCGCTATATTGTATGATCACCATAATCTATGATACTTCACACTCTATGAAAGTTAGCTTACAATACTCTCTTATTATTACGTTCAACGTATTTTTTCTTTTTTTGTTTATTTTTAAATTTTCTGAAAATTCAGTGCTGAATATTCAATTGCTGCAAAATTCTACCTTTTCATCAATTACTCATACATGATACTATTCTAGGCATCGGCAATTTCGATATCGCCGTTGGCTTCTGGTGCAGCTGGGGCCTCAACAGGTGCTGACACAAAAGACTCAACAGGAGCAGCATCGGTCTCGGCTGGAATGTCAACATCAGCAGCAGCAACAACGGGTTTTTGGGCATACGTGATCTTGAGGTTTCTTCCTCCGTAAGTATAGTTGTCCAAGTTGGCAATGGCGGTGTCGGAAAGCTCAGGCAACTCGAATTGGACAACGGCATTACCACTGGGCTTTCCCTGTTCGTTGTACTGGATCTCGGCCCGTGTAGTTCTGCCAACGGTCTCAAACAACTCGTACAAGTCGTCGTTGTTGGTCACATACGGCAAGTTGCCCACGAAAATGGTGTCACAGCGCTCACCGTCTCCGACAACAGCTTCGGTAAACTCGGAGTTTCTCGAAACCTTTCTTTCGGACCCATGGGCCTTGGTTTCGTAGCCGTCTCTCTGTTTGCCAATGTTGCTACCGCGACCATGACGAGTATCGATTCTTCTGCCCTCAATCTCGTAGCCTTGGAACATTTCAACTGCTCTGGAAGCATCCTCGTGCGTCTCAAACACAACAGTACCAAAACCTCTTGATTTGCCCCAGTCGTCCAATCTAACGTCAGCACGAACAACCGTACCGGCCCTTCTCATCAAGTCCTTCAATGTTTGCCAGTTGACCGAGAATGGCAAGTTTCCAACAAAGATCTCGCTGCCTGGCTGGTTCGAAGGCGGCTCTCTTCTTCTGTCGGAATGCTCGTCTCTTCTTTCTCTTCTGGAATGCTCTCTTTCTTTCTTTTCTGGAGGAGGATAGTCACGTCTGACAAAGATTTCTCTACCGTTGAAGTTGTAGTGGTCGAATTTGCTGATGGCTGCGGCAACGTCATCGGCGTTGGAAAACTCAGCCGTCGCCATACCACGAGATCTGCCTCTGTTGGTCACAATATCGGCTCTGACCAACGGAAAGTCTCTGAACAAGTCCTCAATGTCTCTGGACGTGCTGTCGAACGGAATGTTTCCGATGAAAATGGAGTTGTTGTAGTTTCTGTCGGTCTTGTTTCTGTGCCCATCGTCAGTGGGCGCCGAGGCACCCGAGTTGTAGTCTCTTCTGGAGTTGTAGTCTCTTCCACCACGGTATCCACGGTCACCACGATCGCCACGGTCACCACGGTCACCACGGCCTCTACCGCCTCTGCCTCTAGAGCTCTCGTAGTCCCTTCTGCCAGAATCTCTCTGGGAAGGAGCAGCTCTTGCAGGCGACCGGGATCTGTCTCTCACAGGAGAACGCGAACGATCCTACCAGTTAGCACGGTTCTGGGAATAACATCACCTGCGGTTGAATATTGTGAGTGGACTCTGCTCAAGGTTCCCTTCCCCGACAAAACCGGCACCACCACGTCTACACAACCCACACGTGTGTCATGATCTAAGATCTGCATCTGAAATAACATACTCTGGAGTAATCATCGATATCCATTCCTTCCATCTTGCTTTACGCTCTTCTCATACACTGCGATTGAAAAGTCGACAAAACTTAATTGGCCGCGACACGACTTTCTATACAGCGTTGCTTTCCATACATTTACACTCTCTCTATTATACATTCATTATCATATCATTAGCTGGGAAACGGCAAGACCAACCTGCGTTCGACCTCTGTTTCCTTATTGACCTCTTCTTCGCCATCAAATTTGAGCCGTACGCTGCCGTCCTTCCTGTGTCCCACGACCAACGCAGGATAAAACGTCGTTGTTTCGGGGTACCGCGCCAACACTTTGGTTCCGTACGGATAGTGGGCCAAGTCCTTGACCTCTTCCACCGGAGGAATGAGCAACACCTCCTTGTAGTTGGCTTTGAATGTCTGGCCAGGGTTGTTGTTTTCGTCGGGCTCGGGATCTCGGATCTCGAACTTGATGCCGTCGCCAATCACTTTCATGACCTCACACTGGATCCACTCCTCGAAATGACGGTTCTTCAACTTGTACGCCACCTCGGAACCAACATACAACGGCTCCAGCGGATTGTACTTGGACGTGTAGAACAGGCGGCCCGCTTTCCTGCTGTTCTTCTTGTGAACAGCTCCAGCCGACTTGCAGGCACCCACAGACGAGTTCTTCTTGCTGCGGTGGGGACTCGACTCGAACTTGTCGCTCGCGTCGCCCGCTTTGGCCGGCGTCGTTTCTGCTGCGGCCAGTGCTGCTGCGGCCAGGGCTGCGGTTTCCTGCAAATGTGTAATGAGCACTTGGAGCTTCTGCTGTGACGTTTCCAACAACCGTTTGGCCGTGCCGATGTTGGACTTGTGGTCGCTGACGTCTTCGCGGAGCTTGTTGAGCTCCTCGTCCAGCATGTTGCTGACCGAGACGTCGATGTACTTGGCGTGGATGTTGTCAAACGTGAGCAGGCCGTTGGCATTGCAGATATCCTGCAACGACGTGACCACCATGTCCCAGTTGCTCTCCACCTCCGACATGTCGTGTAGTGCTGGTTACGAATAATTATTGTCGTTGATGGTCGTGCGACCCTGGTGTAATATTGGTCCGGGCACGACCGTTTTTCATCCAAAAGTCTCACTTTTTCACCACCACCAACAGCGCCCATGCACTTATGCGATGCGTTACTATGCGTAGGCGTGGCCATTGAGGTGGTGCTGGTGGCAGTGCAGATCAAGCACAACAAGCACTGCAGGTCTGTGCGGGGAATCGCTGTCGAATACGTCGCGCTCCACTGGCTCGCCAGCACGCTCTCGGTGGTAACAACGGTGCTTTACCGCACGGAAACGGTGGCGGAGTTGTATGCACGGCGGTATCCGGTGTATCCACGTGCGGCAGTCAGCGCGCCTGTGTTTGTTGGCGAGTTCTGGCTTCCGTGGCTCGACGCTGCGGTGCTCTGGCAGCTCTACGTTTCGTACCGAACGACCAAGAACTGTGGCCAGACCCTCACGTCGGTGTTCTACGTCATAGTGGGACACCTTTGTGCTGTGGTGCTTTACGTGGCTGTGTCTTCTGCCTACAATGTGCTAGACCTCGTTGATAGCTTGTGGCTCGCCAGCAAAGCGGCACAGATGCTTGCGTTGGTGCCGCAGCTCGTGTTGAACTGGTTCGGGGATCACGTCACGGGGTTTTCACGGCCGTGGTTCCGTTTGCAGCTTGTGGCACTCGCTTTCACTGCTGCTGGAAAGTATGCGGTGCTGTGGAGCTACCAATGGCACGATGTTCCCGTCAACTATGCTCCGTGGCTCTACATTGGGCTAGCTTCAGTATCGTTGGCCGTTTTTGCATACCAGACACATTTGTACGCTGCCAATAGGCCGTCGCTAAAACCTCTCTACCAAACACTACAAGTCTCCGTTTGATATATCTATTTTTTTGCTTGTCTGTTACAACTTTCCACCCAAAAGCTTGACTGCAAGTTGTACGCCCAACCCTATCCGTTTATCTTCATCGATTTCGTAGATGGTTTTGGCTTCGCCAGACGTGTTTTCCACCACCACGCCGTCGATTGCTGCGTCAGACACCTCGGAATGCTTTGCTTTGGGCTGGAAATCGGCCAACTCAAGTGGATGTGCATGTTTCATCAAGTTCTGGATCTCCGCCTTCATCTTTTGCTTGAGGGTCTCGTCTCGCGTGACAACAATCGCGTTCGACTCCAAATCCAACAGGTACGCACGCTTCGTGTAGTTGGATGACCCTATCACGGTGATGCTGGGGCTTTCCTCGTCCGGAACAGAGATCCACATGCCCTTGGCATGGTACGACCAGCCTCCAGGCGTGTTGACAATTCCGTTCTGCCATTCGTACACCGAGATGAGCGACGATTTGCCAGCACGCCACACTTCCTCCAAGAACTTCTTAGCCATCAAGAGATACGCTGCGGGAATGTAATACGAAATACCTGACGACTTGTAGAAGGAGTTGGCTTTTGGTGATGCCGTGATGACGGTCCCGCGGGCCTTGCCGTTGATCAATCGCTCCTGGATCTCGGGCAACATGTTGAAGTAACCAGCCGTAAACCACCAGTTGATCTCAGGCAGATCCAAGTACGACAACAAGCGCAAAACGCCGGGTTTTTCAGTCGAACTGTCGTTTTGCGCAGGGAACAACGGCGTAAACTGCAGCACCGGATACACCACGGTGTCAAAGTCATCGGTATCATCAAACTCGTCAAAGGAAGCCAAGGAATGCTGCTTCAACAACGGGTTCAACAAGTGCAGCGAGTCCAGCAAGAAACGCTGTAAGTTCATGTGGGGCTCGCACGACTTGTTGGATGTGGGCCAGCTGAGACGGAACCCTTGTTTCAACTGGGTCGAGGGAAGAATCTGGTACGAAAGCGACGCCACTGCAGTGTGGATCCGGTGATAATAGTCTGTGAGCGGCTTGTTTGTGAACACGTAGTAGCGGTCTTGTCTGTCGGTGAAGTAGTCCTGTGAAAGATTGGCGCCCGAAAGGATGATTTCGTCGTCAAAACCGTAGAGCTTCATGTGCTGGAGACCATAAGTCTCGTTTAAGCGTCGAGGAGCAATCGATTTGGTGAACCCAGCTAGGTGTGGGGTGTGGTACATGCGGATATCGACACGGTGTTTGCCGAAACGCTTCACCAACGGTACCAATAACGACGCCGTACACGCGTGTTCAGGAGCTTCACGTGTGCCACGGAGCGCATCGGTAAGTACGGATACATGCAACTCTTCGTTTGCGGCCAACGCCTGTTCGAGACACTCGACTAACTCCGTCTGTCCTGTGCCAACGTACAACGAGCTCAAGAAGATGCGCGAGCGTGCAGAAGCGATTTTGGCCTTGAGAAGCAGATAGAACTGGTCTGGCGCCAGAAGCACAGCGATATCGGAGCCTCGAAGCACGAAGCGGGGCGCGATGCTGTCGAGCTGGCGTACCACGCTGGTGAGACGTGGATGGAAGGCGTCGCTGTGGAGCGGACGGTTATTGGTGGAGTAGCGACGTTCTGGAACAACAACCGTAGCAGCACCAGTACCGCCACGCTGTGCACAGAAGAAGGTGTAGATAGTCAGCAACATTCTCGGACGCACGGTGCTTCGCATGGGCGGTCGTGGTGAAATGGTTTTTCTCGCCCACCTGCGCGCAGGAAATCAACAATAATCAAATGCACGGTTCTCTATTGTTTTCTAGTGAATCTTAATACATCTGTGGTTTTCGCAATAGAGCACTTCACACTTCTTACCATCACTCTGCTTAGAAGTTTATTGCGGGTTTTTCGACACTGACTTGCATCGAACCCAAAACTATTGACACACTAATTCTTGCTGCAGATTCATACCAGCGGCAGTTCCGGTGTTGGGGCATAAGGCTGACAAATGAGAGTTGAGAAGAACTGTCAAACGATATATTGCCACCTTGTAGCAGAAAGTAGAAGTACTTTGGAATCACCCGGATACTCGTGCTAGAAAGTTGACTGCAGTTCACGGAAAGTGGGAGATCTCTTTCTTATATAGCCAACCTGGTGTGGGTTTCTTGACAGCAAAGGTTTGATTATTTTATGGCACTTCATGCACGGTGACTTGCCGATCTTTCCTATCCCGTATGTTGGTGCATAATGCATCAATGATTTCTCGATTCGGATTTTTGTTTGATGGCAACCACTTCTACTCTAACAATACAAGTATATTGCTGTTAAAAAATACTCTTATTAGCTGCAACTTTTACGCCACATTGCTCTCTTCAGTGTAAGACAATTTAGGTTTGGCTGCAAATTGTCTTCCAAGATTGGTCGTTCATGACACAATATATCCTGTATACAGTACATTACCCCATCAATGCCTTACACCAAACCTTTCTCTATAGTTTCTTAGCTTATCTCTTATTTCTATGTACAATACTTCTTTACCGCTTGTTGCCTCCTGCCGCCTTGACAATAAGAATATCACCATCTTCCACCACATACTTTTTTCCCTGTTTGTGCTGCTTTCCAGCCAGCTTCATTTTGGCTTCGTTAAACTCTGAATCATCCTTAAGATCCTCCCATTTGTACACCAAACACGAGATAAATGTCTTTTGGAGATCGGTGTGGATCACTCCAGCAGCATCAGGTGCAAAGAGTCCCGAACGGAGGTTCCATTGGCGGGCTTCTATGGGTCCACAAGTGTAGAACGAGATGAGATGGAGTGCATTCTTTAATGCGTTGATTATTGCTCCTAACGCACTGCCCTGAGACTCGCCAGTTTCAGCAAGATGCGTTTCGTATGCGCCGCAAAACATCGCCATTTGGTCTCCAGGACAGTTTTCTGCGATCCAGGCCTCGATTTCTTGCTTGTACTCGTTGTCCTGGCGCAAAAAGTCGTTTTCATTGACATTCATCAAGAAGACTGTTGGTTTTGCAGTCAAAAGGTTATAGCTGTTGATGATTTCAATTTCTCTCGGTGTCCAAGTGCCGTCATATGCCGTTACTTTGCGGCCCTCGTACAATAAAGCCTGCACTTTTTCTAGCGTAGCATGCTCCTCATTGAGCTCCACCGACTTCTGCTTCTTGCGACGGACTGCAACACGCTCGAGCCCTTGCTCAATGTACTCCAAATCCTTGAGAATCAACTCGTCGTTCACAATAACGAGATCTCGCACCGGATCGACCTTGTTGTCTTCAATATGGACAATATCGTCGTCCTTGAATGCCCTAACAACCTGGAGAATCCCATCCACCTGTCTGATATCCGCAAGGAACTTGTTTCCCAAGCCTTGGCCACTTGACGCGTTTCTGGTCAATCCAGCGATGTCGTAGATGGTGAGAAGCGGCGGAATCTTCTTGGTACTGGCAAATATCCTCTGGTAGTGATCCAACCGCAGCAGTTCCACCACAATCTGCGATTTGCTTGGCTCAATGGTGGCGAACGGGTAATTTGCCGGATTTCCGAGCTTCAGCTTCGTGATGGCCTGGAAGAACGTGCTTTTGCCTACATTTGCCAATCCCACAAGCCCAACACTCAAATTGTTGCTGGGACGCCCAAAATAAAGCTGGGCAGCGCTCGCTTCCACTTTCTTAGCAAGAAGAAAGCAACTGGTGCTGAACTGCCGCATGTTGTGGAGATAAGTGAAAATTATTGCATGAAATGAGATACTTCTCCTGCAGAAAATAATAGTATCAAAAAATACTGCAGCATTTTTTTAGCGTGGGAATAGCTTGACCAACCGCATCTAGACCACCTACGTTACAAATCATTTGTTCTGGCACTCTCAAGAAACATAGATTTAGCCATAATTAGCAATGAATATTGCATCATTTGCTATTCCCTATAACTAAAAGTAACATGAAATTTTTAGCCAATAAAATAGTATAATTTAGTTATTGCTCTTAACGAAAAGTACTATGATATCTGTAACTGATAAAATAGCATATTCTGTATATGATTAACAGCAAATAAAATCACCACATACTTCTACCAGATGTTCTAAGGTAAACAAACCATACTAGTATTTCTATAATGCTTTAATACTGATAATAATTAATAAAATAGCACCAACACAAAATTAAAATATTACATCAACAATAAATTGAAATATAAAATGCCCACGAATACATAACCTTGATAAACATAGCCACTCTGAACAATAATAAACACGTACTTGAACTGCAAACCTATAGCCATAAACAACTATTGCATTCAAACAATAAACAATAAACTATTGAAAAAAAACAATATTCCAGAAAAGCTGACCGGTGTTCCACTTATTATAATTGTTTAGATTGTAAAGTGGCGTTCCTTCTGTATCACTGCATCTACTCGCCGCGCTCGTAGTTGTCACTGGTACTTGTTTCATCGTATTACATTATTGTGTATTGGTTTCATTAATTATTACGCTAACTCAAAACAAAAGCGAACTTGGACTTTTCTCTCATTCTGCGGCCGTACTTGTAAAACAAGAAAGGCACAGGCACCAAGAGGAGCGCCACGCAGCCCAACAACGTAGCAGCCCATCTGATTTTTAAGTTGACAAACATCTGCTTGGCAAACAAGGGGAAAATGGCACCAAAAGCCGATCTCAAAAAGGTATTACCAGCCAATGCCGATGCTGCAAAGAAAAGGTAGCAGTCAATGATGTAGTTCAAACATGGTAAGAAGACCAAGAACAAACCACAGCCAATGACAGCGGCACCGAGTGTAGGCACGATCCATGGAATCGAGTCGGGGAAGTCACCGGTCCAGCCCAACCAAAACAAACCAATGGCGAACAAAACACCACCAATCATCATAGGAGGCAATCTTTCTTCAGGAATAGGCTTTCCTCCATTGGCATCCATGGCTAAAACATATCTGTGCTCAAAGAAGAGAGAGATACCGGCACCAATCATGATCCCAATCAACATGGAAAGATAAGGCAAGTCAGCCACACCGTTAACGAAGTGGTAATTGCCACCAAACACCAATGGAATGGCAGTCAAGAACAAGTAAAGCATACCATAAATAAAGGCATTGTAGATGGTGACAAATAACAAAATAGGCTCGGTGACCAACATGACAATTGGTCTGGTGATGTTCTTTTCGACAATTTCCTTTAAACTCAACTTGACTTCTTCGTGTGGAGCAAAAATCCCCCAGTTCCCAGTTCTTCTTCTCAAGTTTTCAGCCTTGGCCACCAAAATCAATGGGTGGTGCGTTTCTTCCAACAAGAAGGCCGTCACCAAGAAGGATGCACCGGCAACAATACCGACAAAGTACGAGGTCCATCTCCAGCCCAACAGCTCGTTCTTCACTGTGAAGGCACCCATGATAGGAGCAAGCATGGGGCCACCAAAAAGTACCAATGCAAAGATATCAATGGCCTTACCTCTTGATTTAGTCGAAAACAAGTCGGCCATAACGGCTGGAGCCACAACTAAGGGTGCTGAGCCAACAAAACCGGCAAAGAAACGGCAGATAAACACCGTTTGTGCGTTTTCAGCAGTGGCAACAGCAAACGTAAAGCAAATGAAACCAAACGTCGAGATGAGAATGATGATTTTACGGCCGTACAACTCGCACAAAGGACCCCAAACGATTGGACCAGAAGCAAAGCCCATAACAAACAATGAAGTACCCAACACAGCAGGCGTCCAGCCAATGTGGTAAAGTCTCATCAAATCGTTGGCCGATGCCGAGAACATGGCCGAACTCAATGTGAGACACAATGCAGAGAACCCCACGATGAATGTAAACATGCACTTTTTCCAGAGAGGGTAGTTGTGGGGGTGTGTGGGGTCGTCGAGTCCGTCAAACGCAACAACATATGGATCTCTGTCGGGGAGTGGGGGTGGGTATGGTCTGTCCTGGCCCATTTTAGGCAACGGTTCGTCGGTGTCGTTAGCTTTAGCAATCAAGTCATCTACGCCTGTCAAACGACGTGATAACGTTCTTGCTGTTTCGACATTGGACTCGTAGCGGGTCAATTCATCGCCACCTTCTGGGATTCCCTGGATCTCTGCGCCCTGACCCTCGTAGGCCAAGGGGGCGTTCAAGTCGTCGGACCAGTTGTTGGAGTCCTCTTTGTGGGCAGCAGTGTCTGACGACGCAGACTCGTGGCTATGCGAAGTTTGGTGCTGTAATTCAGACATGGTTGGCTGGTGGTGGTGATGGTGGTGGTGATGATAGAAGAAAACAGAAGCTCATTGCAGCGAGCCCCGGTTTTTATATTTGACTAGAAGGGTTTAGTATAAAATAAAAAGAAAAATATCAGAAAAAAACTGGCCGAAAAAGAAAATATTCCATTATTAAGCACACTAGCCGGTCGGCAAAACAAACAGGACGCGAGCTATACACTCCGACAATAATCAGTGTCAATAACCGTGTAATCGTTACCGAATAATAGTAATAGCTCGGCCAGCAGTGCTGGTTCTTGTTTCCTTCAATGATCTTGATGGATGCCTACTGTCGAGCAATGGCTCACGGTACTTGTTGTTGCCGTTCCTAGCCGTACTCACACGTGATGAGGCTGAATCGGCAATAAATTTGTGCCGACGCTGACAAAAAAAAGGCAGGGCTATTTTAGTTTCGGCCGAAATGTGACCTTCCGGAAATAACCTGCCGCTTTGTTTGGGTCTCCAGCTGGCCGTTTCAGAGGCTTTGGTTTCTAAATAGAAGAAGCCCCAGTTTCTGCCGGCTAGCGTCCGTCGGCAAAACCTCGCCCCTCGCCGCTCGGCGATACCGTGCTGTGCCGGAACTTTGTGACGTTCCGACTCGCGCCTTCAGCCCCACCGCCTGACTCGGGCCGTCCAAGCCGTGACCGCTGGTTGCTTGAAACAATCTCTATCTGACTAACCAATCTTCCAGGGGCACAGCTTCCCAAACCTAATCTTAGAAGAAAGTCATGTGAGAGACGGCACCTAGTAGGTCACGTGTGGCTTGAGATTTTTGGGTACATCCGGGTAATATTTTCTCCAACTTTTCAAACGGTTTTGGAGTCACCTGATCTCTATGGCCCACCACTTCAACCACTGCTTGAGCCAGTCTAACCCCTAGCCAGCATGCTTATGGATCTCCTGCCTGCCGTCCTTGCGTCGGTAGTCGACCATCTCCCGCAGCAAGCGCTCGTGAACCTTGCCAGCACCAACTACGCGTTCTACCATCCGGCGATGACAAAACTCTACCGCAAGATCTTGGTCCAAAGTGACCCTGTGCTCCAGAACCATGCAGAATGCCGCAATGGAGATTACTTGGATGCAACATACTCTGTGATCTACGGAGTTTCAGACCCCGCTGTTGCGTTGGCGGACCAATTGCGTGTCGTTAACACGAGACTCGAGATCCTCGTGGATGCGCTCAAAATCAACCCAGCTCTTGCTACGTACGTGGAAGAAGTTGTGGTGATGTTGGACCATTACAACGACCGTTTGGTGAAGAACTTACAGACGGTGGTCGACTGCGTGCCGACGTTGCACCGTTTGTATATACAAAATCCGGGGTTGCGACTCCAAATCCGCCACCACCACTTGCCATTGCGGTCAATACTTGTTGATGAACAACACCAGCTTGACACTGCAAACACCAAGGACTGCCACGAGATTGTTTTGGCGCTGGGAATCGCTCCTTTTTCTCTTTCAAAAGTACACATGGTGTTGTTTCTGCACATCACATCGCTCATTTTGCCCCAAGACCCCGAAATCTACTGGCACTTTGCTCACCAGTTGGACAAACACATGCTTGAGAGCGTCAGGACGTTCCGGTTTGTATTTGGGCCCGATCTCGCTGCCAATGCCGCGCTTGTGGCCAAAATCAACTGGCCCCAGATTGAAAACTTGGAAATAGCAGTGGGAATCGCTGGAAATGTCGCCAGCCAGGACTATATCATCGATTGCCTTAATCTTATCCCGATAGAAACGTGTTTTCATCTTCACAGGTTGGCTATTGTTCAGCTGTGCTTGTATGATACGCATGCAACCAATGAGGTTTGGGATATCAACGTGTTCAACTTTGTTGCCAATGTTTCTTCGCCACGATTCTCATACTTGTGCATTCTTCACAACCTTCCGCCTCTTGGCAACTTTATTGATGGCTTTGAAGGCAATTACCTGCGGCGCAAGCAGCTCTATTGCGATATTCTTCCTGGTTTGTTTCTGAGCACAAAGCACCAGACCAAAGTCAATATCGTGCTCCCAAACTTGTTCCAGACGCTTGCATGCTACGACCAGTCCATGAACCATATGTTGTGGAACGGATGCAAGTGTCTGCACTGCGAGAAGTATCTCTTGGTGTTGGATAAGTTCTTGTTGAGACACAAGTACTACGATGAAAAACTCGCATCTTTCCGTGACATCAACTCGTCGCTTCTTTTCTTCAACATTGGCCACCAACTACATCGGCGCATGGTCAACGACGCCAACTTGACGCAGTTGTGCCACTTACAGTTTCCCTTGACCAATCGGACGTGGGATTTCCACAGTCTGACTGTGGCAACGCGCTTCAATTGCTGTGCGATGCAAATTGTCGACGAAGCTGAAATTGACGAAGGCGAAGATGTGTTTTACGATGCCTATGGCGACATACGGCCGTGTAAGTACACGGCTATTGTCTATGGTACCAACATTGCTGCGTGCATTGCTCATTACTTGAATGATTTGATAGCGAAAACCGCGCACTTGAACCGTGGCGATGCCGAAGCGTTCGATTTGGGTGTGGATTTTGAAGACGGAGACATCAAACTCAACGTCAACAAAATCTTGATCAATGGCTTCAACTACAACTTGGACAAAGAGTTGAATGGAACAAGCTACTTTGGCTGTGCGTACGATTAGATTTCGCAGCTATGTAGCCGGCGAAAAATAAAATTATTGTCCTTTCTTCATCAGAGATTGGCAAACCGTTGAAAAAAAGGATCTGTGTTTCGTGTGTATTATTTGAGACTTTCAGCAGATACGTCTGTTGTTTCGGAAAAAATAAACCAACCTTAATTTTTTTTTTGGGAATTTGTATTTTTATTTTTTTGTTTTCAATCATGTAGCCTCTCATAACCTCTGAAGCAATGGACGCTATTGGGTTGTGCTTACGTTGTTTTATCTTCGGGCTATGGCATGACGATGTTGGTCATCCCCCCTCTCAAGGACTGAAATGTTGGGACCAGTGTCATGGGCTTGGCTAAAGTGCTTGAACCATGCCGAGCATTTCGCCGAAACACATGCAGCCATGATATCTCCGATCAAAAAAAATTGAAGAAATACGGAAGGTTAGCAGCTCGACACGTAAGGGCGTCAGGGTGCAGCAAGACAATTCTTTTGTGTCAACTACGTTGTTAAAAAATAGTGGCGAGCACAACTGCTCCTATATGGAGAGGCTTAATCACGCACGTGTCCTTAATTGCTTTTTTTATTTTGGACTATTTGTATGGCAGGAACATGGTTATGAGTCGTGCTCTAATTGGCTCCAACTTACTTGCTGTGGCCAGACTGGACGGGATCAGCTAATCCAAGCAGGCTTGCAGCATGCCCAGAACACCGAGTCGTGTCTAAAACAGATTATAACAAAGCACATGACGATCCTACCCTATTCGCTACGTCAGAAACTAGTATTGATGAACATAGTAAATAATAATGCTCTTTCCAATAATACATTCTTGTTTAGGGCCAAATACGGGGATCTTTTTGTGGTTTACTGGCCAACATGTTCATGCACTATGAACAGCAGTAGGAAAATAAAATTATACAGCCAGTGCATCAAAAAAAAAATCAGTTACGGACGAGGCTCAGGTGAGATTTTGCGCTGGCTGCATGAGCTGGCACGACCTGCTACTCCTATCCAAACATACGACGCCAGGGTACGGTGGTGGTGTTCAGATAATAAATATTAATATTAATATTAATTATCTACGCCGCCGAGGCACGGCTAATAGGGTGCTATCAACATGTAGTGAGATCTACCAGATCCAGTTGCTCAAAACTAAGTTTAGATTCCAGCCAAGATGTTCTTTGCAATACGGTTGCCCCTTTTCCAACTACGGAAGCTCGGCGACAGCAAAAATGCTCATACTGGTCTCATCTCATCTTACATGGACAAAACAATAGTTTTCTGTCAGTGAGAGAAAAAAATAATCGACGACTTTACACCCCTCGCTAGAACAAACACAAACAAATTAATAGTGAGCCGTGCGTACATTATTGTCGGGGACACAAAAAAAAATGGCGCATATACGCATATTGACGCAGCCAATGCGCCTCTGGCATTACTCTATGTGACGCCAGGTATCAAAATGTGCATTAGAATTGGCATAACGACACGCCAGAGGTCTAAATCCGGACTTACCGCTAATAAAGCGAGGGTTTCGGTTTCGCCGAGGAATTTTGTGAAGGAGGAGTCACAGGGTGGTTCCACATGAACCGTTGTTATTGGTTGCACTACGTGTATTATAATGCAGGAAAGGGACCCGCCAGGCAAAATATTTATTTTTTTTTTACTTTCTCGTCGACATTTGCTTGCGGGCTTTTAGGAAAAAGCCATAAATACTTCATCTCCTCGTACGAATTGGTAATATTTGGCGGCTACTGCGCCGCACCACGAAAGTGCTCATTTGTCTTCGTAACGCAGGGCAAACCTGCAGAGAGAACCCTTTTCCGTCCAGGCTTTGTTAGAATTCAAGGTTTCCGTGTGACCACTTTACGTCAATTGCTCGAGATGAGGTTACGTGTCATGTCTGTCTGGGCCTGCACCCCCGATGACATATTTTTGTGTTGCATGACCTCCTGGGCCCAGCAACATTGTGACGCGCAGCAGTGCGCTGCGGTGCGCTGCGGTGCATCTGTGTCAGCATGCAGACACGGAATGAAAATCCATATCGGGCGCGACCCCCGGTATCGGGATTATTGTCCTGTGGGGTCTCGCCTCAATTTCTTGGTCAGACACGACGCTGACCTTACAAGCATTGCAAGCTATTGTGACTGTTGTAGTTGTAGAATTAAAGTATATATGAACATACCGTTCACCCACCAAATAATAGAAGAAAGTAGAAGTAAATGTAATGTCTAACGGTTCCGCCACAAGCGGATTTTTTTAAGGTATTAAGGTTTAGATTGTGATGTTGAGATCGCTAATCCTTCGTCTTACCCCTCTTTGTAAACCCAGGGGTTTGCAGAGCTCCGGGCACTAGTTACGGAAGCCCAACTTCGATCTCTTCGTCTTGCCGTTCGTATGCGTCTTGTAATGCTGCATGCAGTTGTCCTGGCGGGCAAAGCGGGCCCCGCACGAAGGCCACGGACAAACGTGTTTCCTTTCGCCGGTGTGGATGCGGTTGTGTCTGGCCAAGTGGCCGGACGTGGTGAAGCTGCGTGCACACACCTTGCACACATGTTTGCGCTTGATGTCCTTGGACACCGCCACCACCTTTCTGGAGGCCATCAGCGGGGAAGTTGATGTTGACGA
This sequence comes from Teunomyces funiuensis, assembly GCA_030558095.1. NCBI lineage: Eukaryota > Fungi > Ascomycota > Pichiomycetes > Serinales > Debaryomycetaceae > Teunomyces > Teunomyces funiuensis. The sequence goes on from JAJMRW010000015.1 coordinate 26,084, forward strand.
CGAAGGTGTTTCTGGTTGCGTGGCGGAGTACTGGTAGTGACAAAGAGGCGCAGACACAAATGGTGGAGCAAGTGGGGACGATGGCAACGGCCTGTAGGCGCTGGTGTGTGGCGAGCTGACGGCGGAGCCGATGTGTGAGGGTGACGAGACGGGCGATGGCGACGATGGGGCCGAAAACAGCGCCTTAAAGTCACTTGGTAATGGTATGGACGTCACCAATTCACTGAAGGAAGGTAAGGAGATGGCGCTGGGTCTGTCCAATGCGTGTGTAGTGCAAAACATGTTGGATGTATGGGATGTTGTGTGTCTAAAGGGTGTGTGTAAAAGGTTAATAAATATAGCTTTGAATATGCTGACCGTAAACCAAGAAATTTGAGTTGAGATATTTCTACATATATATATATATGCAATGGAAGGTTAAACGATCTGTCCATTTATAGAAAGCGTTGAGCCTTAGCGATAACGAACCAATTCCAGTTACGCACATCCTATATTTATTTTTTCATAGCCCATGTAAAAAAATAAAAATATTAATCTTGGAAAATATAAATAGTACCAGCGAAAAATACTTTTGGGAATGAAAAGAAATAAACGATATTAAGTGCTTAATAATATCTTGGGGTCTTCTCAGCTGTATGTACGATCCGCAAACTTGTCCCGCATAACAGCAAAAAAAACCCTTTGGATCGGTAACAAAAAATTTTGCTCATTTATTGCGCATGATGCATACTGAAATCTTCAAATTGGGTCATATCTTGTACCGTTTTTTTGGTATTTCTAATAAATCAGTATTAGTAAACTTTACCTCTAAGCCTGGATCGACCCTTAGTCATTCATAGCTGTAACCTATGTCTAATTGGTGACTGAAACTTTCATATGCTTCAAAGGTTAAAATCGACATCCGACATCACCATGGTTAGGAGTATCCGCGTCAAATTTCCGCACTGGTGTGACATCTTCTCTTTTTCTAATATTTTTTAGGCGTACCATGTCCGTGTCTGCATATCGGAACAGATGCATTTTGTGTAATGTAGTTTGCCCGGCACAATGTGCCTGTCCGGGAAACTTTTTACGACGAGCACCAATTGACTACGGCTACCACCTTCTACGTAATGGCTGGATGATAAGCAGTCCATCCTTCCACTGCATCACCTATATGTGGATTTTTTCCATCGCCACCCAACTTACCTATGCTCGTACATGCCACATTCGGATCTCACAGTTAACACAAAAACCCCTTTTGAACCATCTCGGCGAATGGCTTGTTTGGCCAGCCCCGATTGGGATGTCGACCTGCGCGCGGCCCCTCAATCTAATTTGCTGAGATAGCTTATTCGGCGGGGTTTACCGGAGGCGACAATTTGGCCGCCAAATAATAATCCGAGATTTGATGTCTACTGTACATGTTACAGTGCTTGAGGTTGTAGTAAAATTGCTTTTTTGCTGTCTAGCTGCTGAACCGCCCAAGGTTATGCAGACTCGAATTTCAGTGATAATTCCGGCCCGTTAGGTGTCACATCTAACGGAACACCGCCGTAAACAACCTTCTGTGATCTTCTCTGCTATCTAATCTAAGGCGGCCTACATATACGTCAATTTGACTTTTTCTGACCAGTTTCAAGTGTAGAACTATTCTACGTCAGGCCCACGGCTCTGTTTCGACATGTACCTCTACTGAAGTATGTTTTTCTTGTCGATTTCTTAGTCAGCACATTAGTCAGATTACCTCGACGTTTAAACTTTTACGCAGAATTCGCCTCCCCGCATCACAGGGACCCTTGTTTCTTTTTACTTGACATGAAACTAGGCAAAAGTTTGATCGTACTGTATATGGCCCCGTTTGATTTTGTCACGTGAAATGATTCCACCAAGAAATATCAATGAACCAACGATTCAAGATCAAAGATACAACCATGCTGGTGTTGATGAAGCGCTATATCTCGATCACGGCGAGCCATGCGCCAATAAAGCCGCCTTTTGTTCCCCTTGTGGCCCAAAACGGAATCACCGACGCCATTGGCAACACTCCATTGTTGAGATTGCCTCGTATCTCAGATGCCATCGGCAGAAACATTTACGGCAAAGCCGAGTACATGAACCCTGGAGGTTCCATCAAAGATCGTGCTGCACTCTACGTGATTAGTGATGCCGAAAAAAAGGGGCTTATCAAACCAGGAGGAACTGTTGTCGAAGGAACAGCTGGCAATACGGGCATTGGGTTGGCCCATGTTTGTCGTTCAAAAGGGTACAAGTGTGTCATTTACATGCCAAATACGCAGGCCCAAAACAAGATTGATACGTTGAGATTGTTGGGCTGTGAAGTTTATCCTGTTCCGGTAAAACCGTTTACAGACCCTGAAAACTATAACCACCAGGCAAAGAGACACGCAGACTCCTTGGACAACACAGTGTGGACAAACCAATTTGACAACTTGGCCAACAGACAAGCACATATTGAAACCACAGGCCCTGAGATCTGGGCTCAATTGGACGGTAAAGTCGACGGGTTCACCTGTTCAACCGGTACGGGAGGCACCTTTGCAGGGATCACGAGATACTTGAAGACCATTTCGTCTGGAAAGACCAAGTGTGTATTGGCGGATCCTCCAGGGTCTGTTTTGTACTCACACTTCAAGTCAAACGGCCAAGATATCCAAAGAGGAGGCTCTTCTTTCACTGAAGGTATTGGCCAGGGTCGTGTGACTGATAACTTGGGTGCCGACTTGCATTTGGTAGACGATGCCCTTAAAATTCCAGATGAAGACTCCATCGCCATGTTGTATAGATTGCTTGACGAGGAAGGATTGTATTTGGGAGGCACTGGTGCTCTTAATGTTGTTGCTGCTGTGAAGTTAGCAAAGACTTTACCAGAGGGAAGTAACGTTGTGACTGTTCTTGCTGATTCTGCTCACAAGTATGCTGACAGAATCTTCTCTAAGAAATGGTTGGTGTCTAAGGGATTGTATGATGCCATTCCTGAACACTTGAAAAAGTATGCCATTTTGGAGTAAGTATGTATTGCCAAAATTGTTGCAAAATTTTTTAAAAAAATAGTTTTTGACTAAAATAAAATGGGTATTCTTTATCTAATTAATTAGAAATAAATATTTTGAGAAATTCTATACACCAAAAAGCACATAAAGAGCTTTTTGACTTTTACATAGATCACAAGTATCTCTGCACTTATCATCCTTACTATTTCAACTAGTAACCGCTATGTCCTGTCTTAACCTGCAGTCTTCTCCAACGTCAAATATTGACCGATCGGGCGTGCAGATAAGTCGTGTGATATCCAATGTTGACAAACAAAATTTTTTCTACTAGACGCTGTGTCATCCTATCTGATCAAAGTAGTGTTTTCATCCTTAGGCGAGCAGGTGAAAGTCATATCGGATCTTAGTGTAGCTATCTTATCAAGAAATAACTGTGCTGCTCTCCGTCTAATAATATATCGGTCCCTGCTTCCCGGGAAATCATAACTCAACCACAAAAACTACACTTCACAGCTGCATCTACTTCATATCCAATGAACCAGCAGATCCACCAGGCAGTCGAGATTGCTCTCAGTGGAACTGCCGACTTGAACTTGAAAAACCAAGCATTTGAATTCATCAACCAAATCAAGTCTACCGAGGAAGGCTACAAGTCTTGTGTCGATATCCTCCAAGAGTCCACATCACAACCCATCAATGAAGGTCTAAAGTTCTTCATCTATCAAGTAATTGAGGAAAACATCGAAAAGCTCAACAATGAACAACTATTTGCCTTGAACTCCAAGCTTTTCAAAATCCTACTGGAGACTATCGCCACCGATCGTACCGATCCGATCTACTTGAGAAATAAATTCGCTCAATTATTTTCCAAGATCTTCTGCTTTGTCTACCTAAACATTTATCCAGACTTCTTTAAAGATCTCCTCAATAACATACTTGCGAAGAACACACAGTTGGCAATAGATTACTACACCAGAATCATAATTTCGATCCATTACGAAATAGGTGACAAATTCATTTTCAGAACTCCAGAAATCCAGGAAAGAAACACTTTATTAAAGGACTCCATTAGAATCAAGGATATGGAAGCTTTAGTGAGCACATGGTCCAAAATCTTACAAAACCCAAACAATTCGTCTGACATTCTCAACAACACTCTTAAAATTATTGGTCAATACATCAATTGGATGGAGATTGGATTGTTTGTTTCTATCGAATTCATTGACGGCATCTTTCAATATCTTTATAAGGAAGATCAAAGAATCGAGACATGTTCAACTTTAGTTGAAATCATCTCCAAAAAGATGAAAGCATCAAACAAATTAGAATTGCTTTCGTTACTTAATTTAACCAACATTATTAACTCAATTGACTTCCTTTCAGATGAAGTAGAGTTTATGGAGAGCAGTGCAAAGTTGGTGAACCAGATTGGACAAGAGCTTCTTATTGTGTTGGAAAGTCAACCTGACTTAATCATTGCCGTCAAGGAACAGCTCTTCAAGTTATGGCCATTGATCTTCAACTTCTTGAATCACGAGTACGACGATGTTTCTCAACAAGTCTTTCCATTTATTCAACAATACTTGTTATTGTGCAAGAAGCACTCCGAGTTAAATTCTATTGAATTGTTATCAACATTATTGAACAAGGTAATCCTTAAAATGAAATATGACGATGACGACGATGGATTGAATGATGACGAAGACGAGCAGTTTACCGAAATCAGAGCAAAGCTCAAAACATTTCAGGATACAATTGCGGTATTGAAGCCTGACTTATATTTAGAAGCAATCCCAATTGTTATCAATGAATCCATTTTTAATGAAAGTTCCAACAATAAAATTGATTGGCGAAAATTTGAATTGGGATTATTTGAATTGCATAACTTCTCTGAGAGTTTAAGAAACAACTTGATTAATTTGCCAAAAAGTGAAATCAACCACAGTAAGCCTTACTCCATTTTCCAAGAATTTTTAGTCAAGCTTATCAACTCAAATTTCATTACAAACATCGATCATCCAAAGATTCAGATTGGCTTTTTTGAAATTATTGTCAAGCACTACAATTTCCTAAACAGCCAAACCGACCAGCAGCAATTGACCCTTCGTGTGTTGGAAATATTTACCAGTCCTTTAGGATTGTTTAACGCACATGAAAAAGTTAGAACTAGAAGTTGGTATCTTTATTTTAGATTCATGAAGTTGACTAAGCCAACATTGAGCAACGAGGCATTCATTGAAAACTTGACACTTAAATTACAGCCGTTGTTATCGATCAAAGCTCAGTTACCTACCAAAGACGAGGATGATGATGTGGTTGAAAATGGAAACTTTGGTAGCCAATTGTACTTGTTTGAAACCATCGGATTATCAATTTCATTATTGGCACCTAACCTTGTCCCACTTTGTCTGAAGCTTATTGACTTGATTTTTCAACCGTTGTTTAGTGATTTGGAAAAGTGCATCAGTAGTTCAGACCAAGCTAAGGTGGAACAGCCTTTGATTGCATTGCAAGCACATCATTCCTTGATGGCAATTGGGACCTTTGCCAGAGGTTATGACCCAGACAACCAAGGTTCTTATTCTAACGATATCATCAGCAAAATAGATAATGCCGCTCAGGTGGTGTTGATTACGTTGGAAAACTTTCCTAAGCACGAAATTATTCGTGACGCAGCCAGATTTGCATTTGCTCGCTTTATTCCAATACTAAACAATCTGATCAACATTCACTTGACCAAGTTGATCACTTTGATTTTGGCTGCAAACAACTTAAAAATAAGCGAATTAAGCGACTTCCTTAGTTTCTTGGGTCAAATTGTCCACAACTATAAGAAGGATGATAACATTTACCAATTGTTAAACAATCTTCTTTCACCATTGTTTGACAAAGTATTTGAAATGGTCAAAGTTAACTCTTCCGAGGACCAGATTCTTCCCGAGTTGGTGAGAGATAAGTACTCATTGAAGAAGGCATTTTTGACATTTTTGAGTTCTATTTTCTTGAACCACTCTGCAAGTTTATTGATCACAGAAACTAACAAACAAAAACTCCCAGAAATCTTATCGTATCTCTTTGAGTATGCGTACGACTTGGGAGAAACTACCGCATGTAAGTTGGCCGTTGTGCAGATCACCAGTGTTGTTAATGTCTTTGGCAACGGAGGCAAGATCAACGATAAAGAGGACAAGTACAGCGACAACTTACCACCTTTAGAAGGTATAGATGAATTTTTGATGAATAAGGTGACACAATTGGTATTTGAGTTACCATTTCAAAACCAGCAATTTGACTTGAAGGATGCCCAAATCCGTTCAATTGCTCAGGAACTTTCCTTGTTGTTGAAGACCTACCAATTGGTCAAGGGCGATGAATACTTGAGTTACTTGTCGACATACTTGACCAATATGGGATTGTCGCAGAATTTGATGAATGATTTTGGTACCAACTTAGTAAAGTCTGATGCCAAGGCATTCCGCAAGTACTTTGTCACTTTTGTCACTCAACTCAAGGGGAAGTAAAATAAAAAAGATATAACCGAACTGTGCTTATATCACAACAGCACAGTTTGTATATAGTGTAGTATAGATGGAAATACAACGGACCTGCATACACGGATATTGAAGTGCACTTTGAAAAATTTAATATTGAGATGAGATAAAAAGGTAAAGCGAATCAAACGCAATATGGACAAGAACTTCGACGATATTGTGATTCCTCCCAAGGATGAAGAAGAACTTGAGTTGGAAAAGTTGATCTTTGGAGATGCCGCTGGTTTCGAAGCAAATTTGCGGAAATTGGACAACTTATACGACTACTCATCGGATGAACAAGATGGCGATAGCGACAAGTTCTTCAATGACAGGTCTGATTCAGACTCTGACTTGGACCACGTTCAAGACGATGACTTGTTTTTCATAGATGAAGGCAAAAGTGGTGGAGTCGCCATGGATATTGACCAAGATATGGAGGAAGATGACGAGGAAGAGGACGATGAAGAAGACAATGCATGGGAAGACAGCGATGACGAACGCTTGAATGTGTCGTTGCTTTCTTCAAACAAACTCAAGAAGTTGAGAAAGTCAGAAACTGATCTGTCTATCAGCGGTAGATCATACATAACAAGATTACGTTCTCAATTTGAAAAGATATATCCCAGACCAGAATGGATCGACAAACTAGAATTTGCCCAAGAAGACGACAGCGACAATGAAATGGAAGTCGACGAAGAAGGATCCAATGTTAATGACAACGACACCAATGCTGTGTTGAAGATCTTGAACAGTACACAGAAGTTTGTTGTGAAAAAGCAGTTAAAATTGATAGCAGCCAACAAGATTTCCATAACACGGATGAAGAATGCCAACCACAAGCGTGTATCAAAAGGTGCCATTCAGTCTATGTCATTCCACAGCAGCCATCCATTGCTTTTGACTGGTGGTTTTGACAGAACGATGCGAATTTACCACATTGACGGAAAGGTGAATAACATAGTTACGTCATTGCACTTGAGAAACTCTCCCATCTACAGCTGTCTGTTTTCGCCGTTTGGTCAAGATTCTGGCAAGAACCTAATCTTTGCTTCGGGTAGAAGAAGATACATGACCAAGTGGGACTTGAACAGCGGTGATGTTGAGAAGATTTCGAGAATGTACGGCCATGAGAAAACCCAAAGGTCGTTTGAATACTTCAAGGTTTCGCCTAGCGGGAAGTACGTTGCATTGACAGGTGCTTCTGGATGGTGTACCATATTAAACGGAGAAACTGGTCAATGGATCCGTGGTCTTAAAATTGAAGGTACCATTGTTGATTTTGAGTTTTCTCACGACGAATTGACCATCATAATTGCCAATAGTGCAGGTGAAATATGGGAATATGAAATGAACAGCACCACTGCCAAAAAGTCATTCAACAAGATAATAAGAAGATGGCAAGATGATGGGGGTGTTGGTATAACCAAAATCAAATTGGGTGGTCCCAAGGACCGCTGGTTGGCTGTTGGTACCAACAATGGTATTGTCAACCTTTACGACCGTTCCGTGAACGCAACCAAGCCATTCAAGGCGGTGGAAAACCTTGTGACCACCATTTCATCCTTGGAATTCACTCCAGATGGTCAAGTTTTGTGCATAGCTTCCAGAGCAAAGAGAGATGCTTTGAAGTTGGTCCACTTGCCTAGTGGATCGGTGTATTCCAACTGGCCAACCAGCGGTACACCTTTGGGTAAAGTCACTGCTGTGAAATTCACTCCAAATAGCGAAATGCTTGCTGTAGGTAACGAGGCTGGTAAGATCACGTTATGGAGATTGAACCACTATTAAAGCTAAGTATCATGTAATAAATCACAATCCTAAATCGATTTAGCAGCCGGTGGTGTATATAAAAATGTCGTAAATGTCGCATTTTTTGCAAACGCGACACTACATCCATCCAAAATGAAGCCATCATTATTAATAAACCATCAAACACCGAAATGGCCAAGTTTATAGCAGCTCCGTAAGTTCAGCCAGAAACTATTATCCACATACAATGATTACTAACCTAAATACAGAAAGGGACACACCCGTTACCGCGATCCAAGAACGCACCAAATGACACCAGCCTTGTACCGTGTGAGAGCACCATACTTCTGGAAAAACATGGTTGGTCTTGCTGTGTTCACAGCCATTCCACTTGGTGTGTACATCTACACCTGGAACACCTTGAGTGGAGACGACTTTGGTGATATTCCTATTCCTCCTGTGTCGGACGATGAGTTGGCCAAGTTGAAGAAGGAATACGAATCGAAGCACTAAGAAAGGTTTTTACCTATCACTATATCTACTTGTACATAAAATATACGTTTATCGGTTAAAGTCGTCATCATACATCGACACTCCCCGTACAGGGTATGGTGCCGAAGGTTTATTCTGCAGAATGTTCACCATTGGGATACTCTCTGCTTCGTCTTCGTGCAAGGATTCATGAGATTGCAAGTAAGCGAAGTTCTCTGTTGGGTGAGGTTCATGTTCAATTTGGGATTCGTTAAAGTCAAACGTATCTTGATCGAGATCCTGATGCTGTGGCTCATCCGCTTGAGAAAGCAATCTTTCATTGGAATTTATTATATCCTTCTTAGCTGGGACTAGTTCATCATAAGAAGCGTAACGATCTTTAATATATTGTTTGTTCGGATTATAGTCAAGCACTGCGCTTGGTGAAGTATTGGCACGTCTGAATCTATCAACTTGTATAGGTTTATCAGTAGAAAGCATGGTCTGTGATTCAAAGGGGTTGACGAGGGATTGGCTGAGCGAGGTCTGAGAGCCATAATATGGCGATTTGCGGATTGGCTTGTAGGCATTCTGGTCAATAAATGGATTTTCAGCAAGCGTATCCACCGATATATTGTTTTCCATAACATCGTAGAGCTTCTTGTTGTCATTGTGGAACAATGAATTGCTGGAGTCTGCATGGTACAGACGACCAGGGACAGTTGGAGCAGCATGGGAAAAGGGTTTAACCTTGTATGCAAAATCTTTATCGATGTCCTCGGCGTTAAATGTTGTAGTTGAGGAATTCAAAAGAGGATTCAAATTAATAGCTTGTCTATCCAAAATACCCTTCTCCAACAATTCTTTCTTGGACTTGTGGTGTCTCAACACCAACATCCGGACCTTTTCGTTGATGATCTTGGAACAGTACTTTTTCAACGACTTGAACTTTTCACGGTGCAATTTGGGTTTCACGTAGAAGTAAAGAAGCAAACCAAAGACGAACTTGAAGAAGAAAATTGCCCAAAGAAGCACAGACAAGCACATAAACGATAGAATGATCGCAAGCTTCACGTTGGTGTCGGCAATGGTTTCTATATTTGACAAGATATCGTTGTTGAGTTCCCCACCAGTTGCATAGTAGCGTAGAGTCAAAATATTGATGACTTGTCTTGGAGTGTCAGCCAACAAAATCTGAAGGGCATTGTCCATCTCAGCATAGCAGTAGAAACACGACCAATCAAAAAAGTTGTCTTGTTCAATCAGGTTGAACAAGCAGAAGTAGTTGTAGGATCTGACGGTGTAAAGAAGACGGGCAATGTTATTGAGGTATGTGAGGGCAATATTCTTTGTCCGAAGCGTGTGAATGGCCCATATCCAGTGGTATAACAAAAGACAGTACTGAAATATGATGCAGCCAGTAAAGATCCATTTGGCAACGGAGTAGGCGTACGGTTTGTATTCGGTGCTGGACCAGTGGTGGAAAACCAAGATGGAAAGACAGGTGTACATGTCAGTACCAAGCCAGACCCACGAAAGGAGCATAAGTATCCACGTCCATAAGTAAGATAACACGGTGGAGGACTTTGTATTGTGAAAACTGTCAACGTCAACGAGATCAAAGGTGGACTCGTCAAGCTTATACTTGGAGATTTCTTTCTGAGTATCAAAGTAGCCGTCCATTCTGATAAGGAGTACTGTTGTAGCGGGAAAACGGAGTCGTAGAAGGGATACCGTTGGTTAAAGGAAACTTGTCCCTGAAACAAGAATGAACCGTTTCTGAAACACAGACAAAAGAACAAAGAGAGTGGAAAGAAAGTTGTTTCGGACTTTAGCTGGGACTTATGTGACAGAAAGGAAAACTAGCGAATGTGCTCAATAAAGTGGAAGGAAAAGTGGTGGCTACTTATTTGTTAAATTAACATATGGATCTAGAAATTAACTTTTAAAACGATAGATAAAACAAGCGAAGAGCGCATTGCGTCACGGGAGTTCGACTCGCTCTGTAGATTTTTCATTTTTCATTTTTGCTCGCTGCGTCTGAGGAAAGAGCCAGAAAGAGAACCTGCACATCGCCTCTAAAAATCCAAACTCACCACCAAAAATTTTAGCCAACACTACAACAAACACAGTCGACTGCAATGGCTACGTTTGAACCAAAGCAGGTGCTCGAGCAGCTTAACCAGGCTCGTGACTTGGCCCTCAGCAACACTGAAACATATCCACAGGTGCTCAAGCACATTTTGAAGTTCATCCCAAACCAAGAAAAGACAATCGAGTCGTGGTGCATTGAGTTTCTTCGAGATTCTTTGGTGGACAACTCGGCCCTTAAACATAGCGATAAAGTAGACATCGCCATAGATGCATTGACGCTGTTGGTTGCCCTCAGTAATGTGCGTGACCTCAAGCAGTTCAAGAACGTCGTCAACATCGCGTCCGTCATCTACCGCTTGGTATTCAAGTACGTTGCGGAAAACGACGGCTGTACGGCTGTCTGGAGCCAATTAACTGAACTTAAGAATTCCTTGGTCAACAAGTTCCTGACAAACTTCCCCCTCGACTCCTCTGACAACGAGGAGCACGACCTGTTACGTAACATCGACACGAAGCTCGAACTCATCAAGTTCCTCATGATCGTCATCGATTACCAGTCGAAAACAACGGTGATCAACTCTAATAATGGCACTCCGCCCCTCAACACATTCTCGTTGCAAAACGTATCTCCCAACCATTCCCTCATCAAGTACAGCAACATGGAATACGAAGCAGTCAACCTCTTGGAATTATTGTTGAAGACTCTCTCTCAAGATATCATAGTGACTCCTCTTGTAACTGCAACCTTGAACCACTTAATTATAGTCATGAAAAGGAAACCCCAACTTGCCTCCAAAGTGTTGAACATAATAGAGGCCTACGACACCAATTCCAAGCTCCACTCGAATTACCAAACGATCGAACAGTTCAAGTTGGCCAAAAAATACGTCGACAGAGTCTTAAAGGTACACATTCAGCATATTTTGAGAAACAACTTGGTGCCCACCAACTACCAGAACTCCCTCAACAAGAAATTGAGCATGTTAATTGACCGAGGCAACGATATTCGTAAAAAGAACATCTTTGTGATAAATGAACCCAACATCAAAAAGAGAAAGTTTGAAGGGTTCCAGAACTCGTCCAAGAAGATTAAAACAATGGACTACAAGAACCTTTATTGTTTGAATGACGTAAATAACGAGCTTAACAATTTTGACTTGACGAATGTGCCGCAAAACATATTGGTGCACATGGTAATCAATGCGTTGCAAAGAGCAAGCGTTAGTAAATTATCCAAGGCTTTGGATATTATCAGTGAACGTTACATCAACGTTGTTTCTTCTGCACCAACACAACCACAGTCGTCAGGTTCTACCGACCCCGTCAAACAGGAAGTTAAGAAAGAGAACGGAGGCAGTTTAGAAGACGACGAAGATGACGACGAAGGAGCACAGTATAACCCCGAGACTGTCTACACATTACCACCACCCAAAGATCTTTCATTTGACGAAAAGAAGGAACATTTAGGAATAATTATTAAGAACTTTTTCAAGCTTGCCAACAACCCCAACGGTGTCAATGTCGAGGAGGAAGTCAAGGAAGAAAATTCAGCCGTCACCAAGGAATTAACCAAGATTGCCATTCTGTCATGGAAGAAAGATAGCTGGATAATTCTTTTGACGAGGTTAGCCACCAGAGGAATGAGAAGTGCTGAAACAGGACCAGATGCCACCAATAACAGTGCCATGAGTGATATGATTCGGACTGCGATTTTCGATTATTTCTTGGACAATATCCACGGTCGTGTCGACATGATTATTGAGTGGTTGAACGAGGAATGGTACAGTGAAAAGGTGTACAACGAAGGGCTCGAGATCAAGGCCAATGGTGATGTCAAGAAGGTGACAACTCCAATCTACAGTAAATGGGCAGGAAAAGTATTGGATGCAATGATTCCGTTCTTGGAGCCAAACGACAGAAAGATCTTTATCCGTTTGTTGAGTGACTTGCCGTACCTTGATGCTGACTTGGTGAGCCGAATCAAGTCGCTCTGTTACGATCCTGTGCGGTCCAAGATTGGGTTCCTCTCGCTCCAGTTCTTGATCATGTACCGTCCGCCAGTCAAGGAAGCCTGCATTAATATTTTAAAAGAGTTGACCGAGAGTGACCAGGAAGACTTGAAGGAGGAGGCCAAGAAGTTGGTCCAAAAGTACAGTCCTCAGGATGTCAAGAAGGAAGAGGGTAGTTAGGTGGTGTAAAGCACTCAGCGGTGTGTGCAGGAAACAATATATACAGTATTCGATAATTCGTAACCAAAATTCTTTATCATAATTAACCGATTAAAACAACACAGTAATGAGCAGCAATCCATGGGAGAATGGATGGGCAACATCTGAACAGGAAGAATCCCGTGACGTTTATTCCTCAGGGTTTTTGACTTCGTCTCAGTTGTTGACGGCAGACAGAAACGTCCACACGCCAGAACTCACTCCTCCTCCTGCTGCGGGCGAAATTGTGATGGGCCATGTACCTACAACGTACGAGCAGATATTTGACAAGGTGGCTGTCAACAGCTTGGCAGACTTGGAGCTGGTGATATTCACTCAATTGAAGCTGTATCTCAGCGGCTACCAGAAGCAACGGATCCTTGATATTGTTTACGACCACAACTTGCTTCCTCCGTCAGAGCCAAACAACTTTTATCAAATCTTAGGGTTGATCGCATTGGAGATTGAGACTCCAGACTCAGGTGACTATGTGACCTTACAGTTCAAGCGCAACACTTTGCCCGAGTTGCCACCCACTGCTGTTGACGCGATCCTTACAAGTGTCCTGTCGCCTGTGTCTGATCCCCTTTCGCAGCAAGAGACTGTGGTGGACCCACTCACGTCTCAGCTTGCAAACACCACTATCAATGAAGACTGGAACAATCCGCAACCCATAAAAGATCCAATTCTCGCAGATAATTCCATAGTGACGCCACAAGTCGATCCACAACCAGTAAATGACGGACAGATCTACAAATATATCAATGAAACAAGAGACAGATTCCGTCCATTGATAGGCTCCAACGACCTGATCAAAATCAAGGAGGTCCCTGAAAAGGAGGGTCTATTATTCAAGCATCTCAACTACATGGTTACCCACGACTTGAAGTTGGGTATGAATTTGCATGCTGGCACCAAGAAAGTTATAAGAAGATATTCTGATTTTGTCTGGTACGTAAATAACCTACTTGCAGTCTTTTGAATAACTTACTAACATAATAGGTTGTTGGAGTTTTTGTTACAGAAATATCCCTTCAGAATTATCCCAGGGTTACCACCCAAAAAGTTTTCTGGTACGTACCATTTATGATTGAAATGTTGGAATTGATACTAATAGCAGCAGTAGGTTCCTCACCTGATTCCCAATTTTTACAAAGACGTCGCCGTGGATTGCACCGGTTTTTAAACCAATTGGTAAGACATCCTGTGTTGAAACAAGAGGCATGCGTAATAACGTTTTTAAGTGTTCCTACAGATATAAGCACGTGGAGAAAACAAGCCAAGATAGATTATTCACTTGAGTTCAAGGGCCAAAAGATTCTGTCCCATTTCATAAACTCGATCTGGCCAGCCATTGGCAAGGAATTTTTGGACAATTGGAGCAAGGCAGAGGCAAGCATCAATAAAATCATAGAGATATGGACCAAAATCGTCTTATTAGTGGAAAGATATGAGAAGAGACAACAGCAGATCAGTTATGATAACAGTAAATTTGTTGAAATGCTCAACAATTTCAAGGCGACCAATACCGGCATTTACCCCACGACTGAAGGGACAGTCTTGGGTGAGAACAACAAAGACGATATGAACTCAATCAACGACTCACTCGGATTTATCAGCGAATATTTCAACAAGACGAGTCATGTATTGATTGATGAAAGTTACTCGATCAACACAGTCATATTGGAAAAGTTCAAGAACTATCTAGACTATTTATACTCGTTGCAGGAACTCTTTGACAGAACCAAGAAGCTCAGTGTAAATAACATTGACCAACTTGAAAAGAAGATCAAGGAAAGTGAAGCTAGATACAATAAGCTCAGTACTGAGGATGCTGATGCCAAGGGTACTGACTTGGCCAAGCTCCGACAAACTATCATCAACGACAAACAAGAGATTTTTCAGCAACTCAACAAAGATTGGCTTATCAAGAGTAGTTGTCTTGAAGAGTTTGCTCTGTTCCAAGAGACACAGTACTTGGTGAGTGAACTATGGATAGATTGGTCCAAGGGACGGTTGAGATGTCAAGAAAAGTTGACTGGGTTACACGAGACGGTGAACCTGGAAATCTTCAACGATATGCCCTTGCATCGCTAGTGCTGGTTGACGATCTCCTGCCATTTCAACAACACATCATGGGTGGGTTTCATGTCCAAGTTTTCATCGAAATAGCTTTGGTTCAAGATCTTGGTGATGTTCAATTCGGCCATGGCCTGACGGAAGAGTTCATCGTTCCCCAAACACTTGATTCTTGCGATGATCTTACCAACAGCGATGCCCAATTCTGCTCCTCGAGGATACGACTCGTCAAATCCCAGTTGGAGGGCTGTTTCTTTGGCATTGGAAAGTCCATCAAGGTAGCCCTGTTTCTCGTGGGCTCGTTTAATATCGTTGTGGGCCGCATGCAATGACTCTTCTTCGCCCCAGATGTCAGAAATGTCAAGATCTTCTTTATACTTAGCAATCTTATTAGGCTCCACATCCGCACACGAACCTGTGTCCGTACATCCTGGTCGCTTACAAGACATATTAGTTATCATTTTCCTGCTGTAATTTAGTAGTGTATGTAGAGCAATAGGCCAAGTGACACAAAAAAAGAAAAAATGTCGAAAAACGTCAGACCCTATAAAAACGCGACATATGTCGCATTCTTCAACTAGCGCCCGCCCTCAGCAAGTAATCAACACAAAAGACTCATCTGACATTACCGCTTGCCACCAGTCCGAAATTCTCCTTGTTTTCAGACAGCATTCAGTCCACAATACACATCTCATACTTTGCAACCGGTGCTGGCAACCTGTTTTGCATTAACGAATAGTGAACTCTTTCCGCAACAAGCGCCGCCTCCCACAACCACCATGACGGACGCGATTATCACCCAAGTGTCGCCCGAACTGCCTGTTGCAGCCACCTCGGGTTTTGAAGACTCCAACTCCAACATTGACTACAATTCAAAGATCCACCTCAACATTAGAGGCTCTAGGTTCACCATAACCCGCGATGAGCTCATGAGCTTGCCCGAGAGCATTTTGTTGTGTTTGTTTCCCAATGGAGTGTTTTTGGATGTCGACGGACAAGTCATTGCCAACTTGACTGAGGACGACATTGTCTACGTCAATTTTGAGCCTTCTTCCTTCCAGTATATCACCGATGTATTCAGCGACGCCCAGAAAGACTTGTTGGAAATGCCAGCTGTGTCGCCCCAAGTTAGTGGACACATACCCAGCCACGGACGCCAGCAAGACAATGTGCTCAACAACAAGCCAGCCATCATTGTGTTGCGTGAAGACTTGGACTACTACGTCATTCCCGAAATTCCCGGTTTGAACATTACCCAGATGAAACACCTCAAATTGAAGGTTTCCGAGCATCTCTTGAGCAACAAGCTCATATTCAGTGGTCTTGGATACGAGACAGGTGGCCATAACAAGTTGGGCCCGGCAGAAAAGCACTTGTTTGACATGTTGTGCTCGTCTGGCTTCAGCCCAACTGAAAAATGGGGAAGCAGATCGTTGGAGCCTGCCAAGTGTGTGATACTGTCGTTACTGTTAGTTCGTCTCAGCTCTACGCCTCCAACGCCCCCAGAGTCGCCCCAATTAGACCCCGTCACCTCCAATGCATCACAGTCTTCGCGCTCCAGATCACGTTCAAGGTTGGCCAACTTGGCCAACAGTGCTTCCAGGGCTGCTTCTAGATCGTTGTCCAAATCCAAGAAACCTGTTGACACAAACCAGACCAAGTTGTTGTTGTTTTGGAGAAAGCCTGCAAGAAAATGTTGGTGGTCCAACGAGGCCCTCGATGTCAACATAGACGTTGCAGACTTGTTCCCCAAAGGCCCAAAGACAATGCACGTAAAGATCCATCTCAGAAGAGTGTGGACCTTGGAGTTGAGCGTTATAGGAGTCCACTAACGAGCCGCATTTGCTACTTGCCCATGTGGGGTTTTATTTATATTTATATTTCTTGCATAACTAATTTTATTAATATATCTATTGCACTAGATCCAATGAAACACCAACTTGTTTGCTTAAAGCGTCGACATCGAGATCCTGCTTCTGTCCGACAAACGGATATGTGTTGTAGCCATAGTTGGTCTTGCTGTAGAAGGTACTTCTGTCATACTTGTTCAACTCGTGGCCCTCTGCTATACGTTTGACCAAGTCTGGATTGGCAATGTAGAGTCTGCCAAAGCCAACAAGCGTGCGTTTATCAGTACTGGTATCTCTTATGATCTTGTGCCAGTCATTGAAATCGTAAGCATAATTACCACCTCTGATGATATTCCCCGTCCAAATTTGTTGTGCAAAGCTGATATCACGAGGAGTAACGTCAGTCCTGTCACTGGTGGAGAAACGGACGTCCACAATGTTGATGTAGGCCAAACGGTTGCCCTTTTTCGCTCTCCTTTCCAACTCGCTGACCACATAACTGTGTGTAGCAATAGGGTGAATCTCTTCTTCTTCTCCAAGCATACCTTGAAAGATTCCAAAGGGAGAAAGTCTGACAGCAAGTCTTTCTGCTCCAATCTCATTGGTCAAATGGTCAATAAGCTCCAACAATACGCGGGCCCGGTTCTCGATCGAGCCTCCGTACTGGTTGGTTCTTTGGTTCGAAACAGGATTGAGAAACTGGTCCAACAAGTAACCATTGGCACTGTGGATCTCCACGATATCAAACCCTGCAGCAATAGCATTCTTAGCACCTTTGGTGTAGTCGTTGTAGATGAGGCTTTTGATTTCGGCTTCGGTGAATGCTCGAAGAGGATTACCAGCAGCCTCAGCAGCAGCTTGGTGTTCTTTGCTGGAATAAATGGCCGAAGGAGCCAGCAAATCATAGCCATTCTTCTTCAACACTTCAGGCATAGCCACACGTCCCAAACCCCAAAGCTGAAGCGACATGTGCGAGCCGTTGGCATGGACTGCGTCGGTGATCTTTTTCCAGGCCCGAACATGGGCTTCGTTCTCAATAAGGGGAGATCCTGGTCTGCCACCGACTCTAGACGAAGCCAACGTGCCTTCTGTGATCAATAAAGAGCCAGGATATTTTGATCGATCACTATAGTATTGGAGTTGTAGGTCTGTTGGTGTTCCATCGCTGGCAGCCCTCAATCTGGTTGTTGGTAGATGTACGATTCGGTGGCTTAGTTGGACTGCTCCAACCTTTATAGGCTCAAAGACACTGGTATTCTTGATAGGACGAGCTGGCATCTGTTGGTTATGTGCGAAGAGCAGGTTTTGATGGTTATATATTCGGAAATAATCCCCAGAAATGGAAGTGGATGTATAAAAGTCCGCGTAAGAGCATACGTCAATTTTCGAAAGTTTCTCGTTTTGGGTGCAAATTGCTTTTCTGTTCAATAATAAATGACGGTACAGTGTGATTTCTAATCACAACGATAATGGTTATTTATGTTATATAAGAGTAGTATTTATTTGGCTATCAGTGTATTGGAAATGCTTTAAAATCTTACTATTAATACCGTTTTTTATATTTATTAAATGATAGGACTCTTGAGTGCTACGAAATTTGTCAAATGACACAACCCAAATAAATAATTTTTAAAATTTGTTTTAAACAAAATATTTCCTTGATTTAACTTAAAAGCATCAAAGCGACAAGTAATTGCACTTAAATGAACATAAGAAACTACCAACCATTCTATACTACTAGTTAAAAACTGAAGGGGCAAATCACCACAATACCAAGCCTCACTATTCAAACCACTCCATACTCACATGGCCGAATATGGGGGCTACTGGGGGTTATAAAAAACTAAAATATCTAAAAGTACCTGCAAATTGCTGAAATCTGAAGAGTCAATTTATCTACCGTTTTCCTCTGTCCTTAATCCCCAACCTCTATAAAGAATATGTTCATTCTTGTGTAGCTGCAAATTCATCTGTACACTCCAAAATGAAAATATTTACGTGCGCGCACCATCACCATTAACGCGTCTTAATCATCATTAACAAATCTGTTCTACATCACCAATATGTCCAAGAAACTACAACAATACGACCAAGAAAAACTTGAGCACACACCATGGGTTGAAAAGTACCGGCCCAAAAACCTTGACGATGTTGCATCGCAGGATCACGCCGTGAAGGTGTTGAAAAAGACAATCGAGTCGGCCAACTTACCACACATGCTCTTCTACGGTCCTCCAGGAACGGGTAAAACATCAACGATCCTTGCGTTGGCAAAACAGTTGTACGGACCGAGTCTTTACAAAACTCGAGTCTTGGAACTCAATGCTTCCGACGAAAGAGGGATCTCGATTGTCAGACAGAAGATCAAAAACTTTGCCAGATTGACGGTCTCCAACCCCACGCCAGACGACTTGGCCAACTATCCCTGTCCTCCTTACAAGATCATCATTTTGGATGAAGCTGACTCCATGACAAACGATGCCCAGTCGGCGTTGAGAAGAACCATCGAGAACTACTCGTCCGTCACCAGATTCTGTCTCATCTGTAACTACATTACGCGTATCATAGACCCATTGGCATCGAGATGTTCCAAATTTAGATTCAGGCTCCTTAACAACGACAATGCCTTGGCTAGATTGAAATATATTGCGGAAGAAGAACACATTGCTCTCAGCGACGAACC
This sequence comes from Teunomyces funiuensis, assembly GCA_030558095.1. Lineage (NCBI taxonomy): Eukaryota > Fungi > Ascomycota > Pichiomycetes > Serinales > Debaryomycetaceae > Teunomyces > Teunomyces funiuensis. The sequence goes on from JAJMRW010000015.1 coordinate 45,743, forward strand.
TGTGTTGGAAGAAGTGTTGAAAATTGCCAATGGTGATTTGAGAAAAGCCATCACCTTTCTCCAGTCTGCCTCCAAACTTAGTCTTTCTTTAAGTGGGAGCGATGACGTTGAAATGGTTGATGAAAATGGTCAGAGTGAACATGCCATCACCGTTGCATCTATCCAAGAAATTGCTGGTGTTATTTCAGAAGATCTTTTGACCAAATTTGTTAAAGTTATCCAGTCACGCAATCAGAAAGAAATCATTGCATTTGTGAATGAAATCATATTACAGGGTTGGAGTGCACAGCAATTAATTGACCAGTTGCACGATAAATTGATTTTGGACGATTCTATCAATTCCATCACCAAAAACAAACTTGCAAAGATCTTGTTTGAAATCGACAAACGGTTAACTAACGGGACTGACGAACATATTCAATTGTTGAACTTGGCCTTGAGGGTCTCTGAAAGTATATAGAGTAGTACAGGTTTAGAATATATCACATATTATTACAACGTACTTAAACCACTAGCGACGAGGAATCTGTTGTTGTTGTTGCTGTTGATGTTGTTGATGTTGATGTTGATGTTGATGTTGATGTTGATGTTGATGTAAATGCTGTTGCTGCTGTTGTTGCTGCTGTTGTTGCTGTTGTTGCTGCTGCTGTTGCTGCTGCTGTTGTTGCTGTTGTTGTAAATGCTGTTGTTGGATTTGATGTTGCTGCTTGGGTGGAAACTGTTGAAAATGTGGAGGTGGCATTCCTGGTGGGAAGCCCATGTATGGAGGCATATACTGACCATTAGGACCATTAAACTGAGGAGGACCTTGTGCACCTGGGGGTGGAGGGGGCATAAAACCATTTGGAAACATTCCTGGTGGTGGTCCTTGATTAGGAGAGAATTGAAGGTGTGGTGGTGGACCATATTGCTTTCCCCAAGGAGGAAGCTGTTGTGGAAGCGGACCAGCACCTTGAGGACCTGCTTGTGGTGGTCTTGGTTGGCCTGGTGAAGAGCCATGTGGACTTCCCTGTAAGCCAGGTGGGCCGCCTGGCAATTGGACTTGCAGTACTCCCTGTTGAGCAGCGCGTGGATGCTGCTGTTGCTGTTGCTGTTGCTGTTGCTGTTGCTGCTGCTGTTGAAGTTGAAGTTGACGAAGATGCTGCTGTTGCTGTTGTATTCTTTGGTTGTTCACTTGTTGCTGTTGTTGAACCTGCTGTTGCAGAAGCCTAGGCTGGCTGGTTGGCTGTTGATGTTTCTCAGGCGAAATTTGCTCTTTATGTTGACGTTGTTCAGGAGATTCAACCTCCTTTGGTTTATTGAATAATGCAGCCATGCCGTTAACAGGTGTAGCCTTTGTGGAAGTTGGAGTGGTGGTGGAAGGCTCCTTCTTGTTTAAAAGAGTCATAAAGAAAGAATCATTGGAGTTCTTGTCAATCAGGCTTCCACCTTGCGAAGATACGCTTGGAATGCGAGGTGCAGGGATTGCTTGCGGAACAGATTGTGGAATGGCTTGTGGAACTTGCTCTGGAGTTGGTTGGGTGGGTTCAGGGTGAGAAAAGAACCTCGAGAAACCCGGTGGTGGACCAACAGGTTCCCTGGCTTCTGGAGCAGAAACCTTTTCAGGAACTGGTGCTTTCATTGGAGAAGCGGCAGAAGATTCTTTGGGTGCCTGGAAGAAAGAAGAAAACCTAGAGCTCTTGCTATGGGCATCTGACGATGCTGAATTGGTAGGTTCCTTTTCCTTTGGCTTGACAAACGAAAAGAAGTTATCAACCTCATTACCGGCTCTTTCAGCGGCACTATAATCTTGAGAAGAGTCGATATCTTCACCGTTCTTGCGGCGATCTTCCATCTTCATTTGCTGTTTCCACTTTTCAAAATCTTCAACGGTTTGGCCCATGTTGATGCCACCGCCACTGAAGGAGCCAAGGTCGGCCGAGTCCCACTCGGGCTGCTCTTCCTCCAAGTTTTCGCCCAAGAGTTGCGAGATCTTGTCGGAAGAAAGCGAGTCCAATTCGTTGTTTCTGGGAGCACTTGGCGGTTTTCTTTCCCATTGCTGCTCGTTTTGATTTCTTCTGTTGTATGTGTTGGAATTGGACTTCTTGTGCTTGGAATATTCCTGTTTGGCGTTGGCCTTGTGTCTCCAAAAGCTCTTGTCTGGCAAGAGGTTGGTCATGTCAACCACAAGGGGCGATTGTCCAAGTTTAAGGAGTTGCTCAATTGTGTAGACCTTGGACAAATCCTTGGACCTCGTTGGAATGGTCACAGGACTGGCGGAGTTGGATCTGGGGGCCAAGTCGGGTGTGGATTCCTTGGCTGCTTTGGCAATGGCGCTGTCCAAAAGCTTGGAGAGAGCGCTTCCAGGCTCAAGGTGTGGTGCCAGCAGCTTTATTGTTTCTGGGTCGCTTATTTGTATGATTGACGGATCGTTTAGTAATGGATTCGACATTGGTGGCGATGTATGGATGTGTTTGTATGGTGACTGATCCTTGATTAAAATTTTTCCTCGCATTTTAGATTCTCAACATTATTTATTAACATTACATTTACATATATTACATCTATCGGCTCAGCTCAAATACGGCACGTTAAGCTGCATGATCTCACGACACATGATGAACCAGTCCATGCCCCGGAGCCTGTCTTCCAGCCTGTTCTTTCTCTTCTTCTCCTGCTCTTCCCACTTGAACAACTCGTACATGAACCGTAGGTTGGGCTGGATTATAATGTTCAACCGTCTGACTCGCACATACAAGTACGCTTCGGGAAGCAGCACATCCAACCGTCTCATAACTTCAGCTATCACAACAGTGGCAGAACGACTGACTCCCACACGGCAATGGACCAAGATCTTTGTCGTGGGATCCTTGGTGTATTCGTCGTTGATATACTCAAGAATACTCGGTAATGATGACGAAAGCTCGTCAATGCCGTCGTCCTGAAGATTGTTGACTCTCAAAACCGTATCTATGGAATACTGCTGCTTCTTCTTTGGCGCAATGGTGTACTTTTGAATGTCCCCATTGTGGCTTTCCTCTACGCTCACATCATGGTTCCGTAAAAACTTGTAGCCATTGAACCAGTCTAGTTTCTCTCCCACCGAAATGACCTTCTTGATCCCCAACTTATCTAAAAGATGCAAGCAGTTGGCATGGACCAACGATCCAAGGTAGAGATACGGCAATACCCGTGATGGCATTGATCCTTCGACTTCTTTAACCCAATCATACAGGTCAACGTATTCGGAATCGCTATCGGAGTCGTCAGATTCTGACGAAGTTTCATCATCTTCATTGGCAATAAACCCAAGACGGTAACTGTTTGTGAGTTTCAGTGACGAGCTCCCGAGTAAAATCTCATTGATTTCAGTACTTGACAATGTCTCCATCTTAGACCAGTCAATATCCTTTTTAGTGAGCGGACTGAATTTGCGTAAAAGATCCTCCAACTTCTTCAATATAAACACATCGCTATTGAAGATGTAGAATGGCCTGCCATATTCGGTGTGAAGCTTCAACATAGCTTCCTTGAGCGAGATATTCTGTGAATAAATCACATAACATAAACTGAAAAGTGACAGTTCAGTGTAGCCGTCTGAACAATATATCAAAGAGCCCAACGATCTGCTTGATTTTCCCGACGAATAGAGATAAATCGCCTTGCATGTGTTGATAATTGACACCAAATTATCTTTCTTACAGTCACCAATTCCAATCGATCCCGAGGGGGGAAACTCCAATAATGTAAACTCTGGATCTTCGTCGTCATTTTCTTCATAACTGTGTGGTGATAAGGAAAACTTGAATAATAATGAAGACAACGTCATCAAATCTGGAAATTGTGCTCCATTGTGACAATAGACAAAAAGTCTCCAGTTCGCCTTGGGTAAAGCAAGATAATCCAACAAGATATTCGAATCGGTGGAATTGTCTACTTTGGCAATAATGTCTTTATTGACGACAATTGAGTTTTCAGGGTCACAATATAAGTTCTTGGACTCCTTATCAGATAGTTCCTTCGATGAATCAACAGACTTAAAGTATTCCGTATTGTTTTCAATCAAGTATGTCATCATTACCTGGTAATCCCAGTAGTTGCCAATCCACACATTACGATCAATTCTTGTTGCTGAAGACATTCTGGTTCGTTCAACTTTCTCTTTGACACGGTAGTTGTTTTTGCAGACTAATCCAAGAAGTTTTGGAGAATGGTTAGCGCATGCATCTTTTTCAAGAGCACTGGCTAAATCGTCTGTCATGACAAACACATTGTATTCAAATTTCACTTTGACTTTGTGGGCTTCATACCGTTGTGCTAACCAAAGTATTCTAGAGACACTGGCCATGAGAGCGGAAGATGAAGCAGACGAATAAACCACAAAGTCTGCGCACGTCGATAACTTGGCAACTTGTATCTGAAAGTTTCTTAAGCTGACCCCACGGTCCGGATCCATGTTAAGAAAGATTGGTAGGTGGTTGATTTTGATGCAGTCATCAATAAATACTTCTATCGTTTTTAAATTTATGGTTCCAAACACCTGAGCAAATATATCTGTCAAGACATTTCTAATTTCTAAACGGGAAACTTCAATAGTTTCAAGGATGTCACTTAGTCTAACAGTGTTTTTTAGATAAATAGGGAGGCCCTTTGAGGTGCCCACCGCAGTTGGATTGGGAGTTCCTAAAATAACTTCAGGTTCGTGCTTATCGTCATCGACATTAATACACATCAAGAAGCGGATATCGTCTGGTTTTTCAAGATTAAGGTCCATGATCGAGTCTGTTTGGAGATTGGAGCTATTTGTTTGGTTTAAGAGAAGTAGCTGTTGTTGTTGGTAGAGGAAAAACGATTTCTGAGCAAAATTGTCCTTGTTCAAGCCGTGCAACCACGGAAACATCTTGGCTGTAGGAGGTAATGGTTTGTTAAAATACCAATCAAGAATATTTTCGAGTTGCAGGATGGAAACCGATTTGATCACAAGGTCTAAAGGCGCGTCATAGACTTCGATGAGTGACGATGGTTCTAAATTCTGGTAGAAGCGAGAGGTAGACGCAAGTGGAGATTCTTCCAGCGAGAAATCACACGAACAAGTGTCTTCCAGATCAAGCGACGAGACCAGGTTTCTCAAACTGGACCTGATATTGAGTTTTGTTGTTTTAGAGCCAATTCCATCACAGACGTCGCATTCTAAAGTATCTGTTGGGTTGAGGTTATGGAAGCGTGCTCTAAAACGGTCTCTTTCATAAAGCAAGTCGTTTGAAGAGGAAGACGACCGTTTGGATGACCTGGTGGAGTCACGGTCGCCCGAGGGATGGGGCGTGGCCAAAGGGTTGGACGCGGGAATGGTAGCAGACCCAGCCGTGGCCATGGTGGTGATGTGGTGGATTGACTGGAGAGCAAGAGTGGACCTTGAAGTAAGCGCTTATGTCTAGCGTGGGGGCGTATGTTGAATACAGGGTTTTGGCTTAGAGCTTAAAAGTGGAGATGATATAGTTTTTTCGATAAGCGTGATGTGGTGGTAAATGTGAGACTGCGCGATAAAGATAGCGCGTGGGTGCAGATTTTCCAAAACAGGAACATCCACCATATAATTGAGAGATTATTTTAGAACTGTAGATTAGATTTAGGGCATCAATTTTTACTGTTACTCAACGTTTGTTTAAGGCTTCTTTTACTTCAGCCTAAACCTACTTGGTTCTGCCTGAGTCATTTTTATAGTCACACATTCACTGCATTGTAGTTCCCGACATATTACATCCTCTCATTGGCTTCCCATCTTGGAAACTCTTTAAACCTTGGCACCTTGGTGGGTTTGGGCTGGAGAATGCTAGATGGTCGGTGCACGACCATCCCCAAAGTACCAACTTATGCTTTAAAGGCGCGCGAAAACCCACGTCTTACGCCTACAGTTCTTTGTTGCTACTCCTTATTTATGACCTCTGACAATGTTCAGTTTTCACCTTTCCCACAGAGTCACGTTTGGTTTGAACCCACGGTCCTTAATCCTTAAATGGAGAGCAACCGACGTGTTTCTCCTCGTTATTCTCATAATCCTCTACACCATAGTCTACTACATCAAACCATTTGAAAGACAATTTTACGTGGGTGACTTGACAATATCACATCCATTTGCGGAACAAGAACGTGTCAACAACACACAACTCTTTATTTACGCTGCTTGGGCACCCCTTTCCATCATTTTTGTCGTTGGCTCACTCTTGTCGGCCCCTTCAAACAAGATCTACAACACTTATGTGGCGCTTTTGGGCTTGTCGCTCTCAGTTTTCATTACCAGCGTCTTGACTGATATTTTGAAGAACTACATTGGAAGACACAGACCAGACTTTCTTGCCAGATGCATCCCCAAAATCGGCACACCAACAGATATCTTGGTTTTTGCCAAAGACGTATGTACCACCAAGAACAAAGCGCGTTTGGAAGATGGGTTTAGAACAACTCCGTCGGGCCATTCGTCTCTCAGTTTTGCTGGTCTCTTCTACCTTTCCTTGTGGTTGGCTGGCCAACTTGCTGCTTCCAACACTTTGGTTGGTAGTTGGAGAACAATCGTCAGTGCCTTACCTACTCTTGGCGCTGCATTGATCGCTTTGAGCAGAACAGAAGATTACAGACACCATTTTGTCGATGTTTTGATTGGAAGCACCATTGGTTTAATCATTGCATACTGGTCATACTTTAGATTGTTCCCTGCACTTTCCCACCCTAAGAGCTACGATCCATTGTTGCTGATTGAAAATCAAGACGAACAGCCATACGATCCAATTCAGCCTGAAACAGCTTAAGAACTAAAGATATCTTATATTACACTATTTATTCTCGATTTCACATCAATGTAGTCCTGCCACCAATCTCGTTGCTAGCACTGCCATCGGGCATGTTTCCATCTCGACCACTGACAAACTGACTATAAATGCCATCAAGCTTTTTTCTTTCCGATACAGAAATCGACGGTTTGGTCTCTTTCAATGATTCAAGGAAATTGGCATGTGTGATAGGCACTTTTGGTGACCCTTGCTTCTTGCCATCCTTTTGGTTTGTCAGTTGAGAAGGCTCATCAACAAGCTGCTGAATCTGCAGTAAGATCTTGACTCTCTCAGAAGAAGTTAATTTCTTGTTCTTCAACTTTTCAGAATTCACTTGGATAAATTCGATAACTTTCTTGTCTTGCGTTGATGTCTGCTTACCAGCTGAAGCTTCCTGTTCCGCCAATTTGATATGGACTGCCTTCAAGTAAGCATTGTAGCCTAATCCTTGCATGTCAGCACCACTAAAACCAGCGGTTTTGGTTGCTATTTCTTCCAAATTGACCTCATTTGTCAAGTCCATTTTGGCAGTAATGCTTTGTAAAATATCTAACCGGTCCTCATAGCTGGGCATGTCACAGATGACACTCTTGTCCAATCTTCCTGGCCTTAACAATGCGGAATCAATCAAGTCAGGACGCGATGTGGCAGCCAAGACATAGACACCATCTAAACCCTCGGCACCATCCATTTGGGTCAACATCTGATTGACAACTCTATCAGTAACACCAGTCGAATCATGCCCTCTTTTGGGTGCAATCGAATCAAATTCATCAAAGAACAAAATGCAAGGCTTGGCCGCCTGGGCCCTCTCGAATAGTTCTCTAACCGACTGTTCAGATGCACCAATATATTTGTTTAAAATCTCAGGACCTTTGATCGAAATGAAATTCAATCCACATTGCCCTGCAACAGCACTGGCAAGTAATGTCTTCCCACAACCTGGGTACCCATAAAGTAAGATACCCGAACGCAAACGTAACGGACAGTTTGCAAAGATGGGTGCATACTTTGTTGGCCATTCAAGAGTCTCCAACAAGACATTTTTTGCTTCTGTAAGGCCTCCAATGTCGGACCAATTGATAGAAGACTTTTGAAGCTTGACTCCACGCAAGTTGGAGGGAGTATATCCTTCCAACGCTTTATCCAAACACTCCTTCGAAGCAGTCAATGCTAAAGAATCATCCAGACTGAAAAGCGTCTCGTGGTAAACACGGTCACTTAACGTCTTCAAATCGTTGGGCAAATATCCCTCCGTTTCCGTTACCATATCCATAATGTCAAAACTGACCTTGCATCCAAGCCTGTTTACCAAGTACTCCGAAAGTATTTGAGCTCTGGTTTGTTTATCAGGCGGACTCAAATGATGGAAATGTTCTATCAAATGGCTCTGTAATAAAAGCTTGTTGAGCGCATCTTTGGAAGTCGCCGACATAAGAACCGACAAGTTGCTGTTAGTTTGCGTATGAATCTTTTCCAATTGGGTAATCAAAAATTCCGTAAGTTGAATGGATTTGGAAGAGTCACCTTGTTCTTGCTCAGCACTCAAAATCTGATCCAAGTTATCAAGAACAAGTAATGAAGGTTTGTGCCAAGCACATGCTTGCAACCATTTGAAGATATGGTTTTTTGATAATGTGGTGAAGCTTTCGTTCATAATCGTGTCACACGAGACGTATTTCGTATAGAAACCAAGCGACTCCATATTTTCAGCAACTAGCTTCAATAAAAGTGTCTTACCGCTTCCCGAGTTACCATAAACCAATGTTCCGGTATTTTTCGAAGTAGCAAAGGACTCCACAATGTCTTCAATTGTTTTATCCATACCAATTGCATCATTAGCACTGTTTTTATCAGGCAATTCTTCAATAAAAGATGCGTTTCGTAACAATTCATCACCAAGTTCTATTTTGATTGGCTTTCTTGTGGAAAGACTATACGGTCTGACCCAAGCATTGGGGTCTGCGTTCTTTTTGAATCGCAACAATCCTCCATGGGGTAAAACTTCTGGAATAATGGGGATTTTGGTGAAATTGGTAGTGCTTCCATTGGAAATAGGCGAGTTGGAGTCGTACAATTTGTTGGTAATGTCTGCTATGACCCTTGTGATCTGATCCTTCTTTGTAGACGAATTCAAATTAAGCTGTGAGTTCTTTTTCGTTTGCGTTATGTATGGGTGAATAACATAGGTAGTTGGTCGCTTAGGAACATGTTTTGGTGCTGGTTTCAAGCTGACTATGGAGCCAATTTGGTTTCCGACATTCAAAGCAACAGCTAAATTGGGTGATAAGCCTATGGTATTTGAGATGCCATTGTAGTTGACTAATTTAGCAATGATGCGTTTGTTTTCCTTAATTGGGGCAACTGACTTATCTGAAGCATCATTGACTGTTGAAGACTTGAGTTTCTCTGTAGGACCAACAACAATCGACACAGCAATATAATCAGCCACAAGAGCCGATGGCAATTCTTCGATATTGCTATAAACCTCGTAGTTTTGAGCTTGGACCGAGAACAAGGCGTGGGGTAATGAAATGCCTCGCTTGAGTACGGTGGGCAAGTCTTCTGCCTTTGACAGGGCGTTACTAACGGCCTTTTGTGGAGCAGCTTTGGCAGGTTTCTTTTCCTTAGGCTTTGGAGCAATGGCAATTTCACTGTACGGCGAGATTTTGGCGTACTTGTGCGAAGCGGAACCAATATCGGTGACTATTAATTTGGCAGACGTGGTGTTTGTTGGGTAGACAACAAGTACTTGATTCAAAGCAACACATCTTGTTTGAGAAAGAAGTTTATCTTCAATCAACTGGGCGTGTAACTCGACAAGCTCCCAGTCGGACGACGTGACTGGCTCGAGGGCAAAGTTGGCCGATTCATAGTTTCCAATTTTCAAGTTTAGTGTTGCCACTTCGTTTTCACTTACTTGAAGTGCCTGGGCAAACGTGGGATCAAACTCCACCGTCTGTGCCGTTGCTGAATTTAAACCTGACCAGCCAGCGTACACTCGGCCGGCTTTGGAAACCAACTCGATAATGACATCTTGGGGAGCAATAGATGCAGTGAAAAGTAAGTTGCTGAGATTGGAGGGCAAATTAACCAAGTTGGAGCGAATGCTCTTGTATTTAACTGTAACTCTGTGTCCTTCCATCGGTAATTGTCAGGAAAACACTTCGTGGAATTTCAAAAGGTTCTCCAGATTTTTGCCGAGGTGATAAAGTGGGGAGTCATGTACTGTATACAGTCACATGATACAACATGTACACCCAGTAATAACTGGCCCATTGGATACCATATCAGTACCCTTCTGGTCATAATCTATATTACTTCACTTATTAAACTATATACATGTATCACTTTTCGTTGAACTCTTTAAATTTCTCGTACGAAACATCATCTTCCTTGGAGAGCAACTTCTTCACGTTGTTTTCCTCCTTCTTTGCCCTGGCCTTATCCATCATCTGGAACTGCTTTCTCCGGATAGAACGACACTGTTCCCAGCCAACGACGTTTCCGAGAAAGAACCCACACACCGCCCAGTTGAACGACCGCGACGGGTTCTTGTGGATGAGAAACGTCACCGTCCCCAAAACACCCATGGCCTGGAACCCGGTGATCATCGCTTCACGGAAACATGGCATCGACACAAAACGGTCAATGGTAAGGTCGCTGAACTTGAATTGTTTGGCTGCATCGAACAAGGTCGCTTCACGCTCGGCCAGCGGCGAAAGAGGCGCCGCGTCTTCGAATTTGGGCGGCAAGTCCTCCAAGTATACTGGCTGTTGTGGTTCCGTGTATGCAGATACTGTGGAAACTTTAGAGGGCGACGAGCCACCAAACCATCCCATCGTTAGTTGTTGTTGTTGGAAACACGTAATGGATTAAGAAATGTGATTTAGCGAAAAAAAATTAGCGACTGGAAATCATACTCAATGGTAGTGGAAAGGACAGCGTTTTACGTCAATTCCAAGCTTTTTCTATTCGTACTTTACAATTGCTTTGGTGTAACCGTTTTTGTATTTTTCAGTAGCTTTTCTTGCTTAGTTTGTCTTTTTAAGGCCAACTGCTTGTTCATTCTCTTGACTTGTCTGCGCCGCTGTGTCGCACCGCACATTTTCTCAAATCAATCTCAACAATTTCCACCAATTCACACAACCACCAACTCACCTGATGATCACGCCCGACTTGGTATTGGATCCAGCCCTTAAGTACTGGGTGCTACTTCCCATTTCCTTTGTGATGGTTTTGGTGGGCTTGACCAGGGCCCATGTGACGTTTCTTCTCGAATCGGGCCCCAAGCTCGAGCCCTACAAAGCAAGCCGTGAACGCCAGTTCTTGAAACGTGCAGAAACCTTCAAGCACAACAATTCGATTCTCACCACTGCCGAGTTTGCTGAAAGACAACTGTACTACATCGAAAAGCTCAACTCCGATGAGTATCTCGCCAACAAAGACGAGCCCGAAAAGGACCCAATGGCCGCTCTCTCGGACCCAGGCACCACTGAGGCCATGATGAACATGGCAAAGGGCAATATCATGAACTACATCCCCCAAACCGTCATTATGGCTTGGGTCAATTTCTTTTTCGCCGGCTTTGTCATCATGAAGCTTCCGTTCCCACTTACCGACGGCTTCAAAAGTATGCTCCAGACCGGAGTCGCCACCCCTGACTTGAATGTCCGGTACGTCTCGTCAATCTCGTGGTATTTTGTCAATTTGTTTGGATTGCGTCCCGTCTACTCCTTGTTGATGGGCGACTCGTCGGCCGCACAAGAATTGGTCAACCAGCAGCAACAACAGCAACAAATGCCTTCTTTGGGCGGACCTGGGGGCCCAAAGGCCGATAAAGTGTTTAAGGCAGAGGCTGAAAACATCCAGATCTTGAAACATGAGAGCATTTTCGACGATATTGTCGCGCGGGTGTTGGCTTCTGAAGCTTAATTAAAATTTATTTGCAAACCTAATTACTGTAGCCACTTTTGTTGATGAGTTGTAGAAGGTGATGAGTTTCAGTTGTTTACAACATCTTGGCTCTTTCTTGATCTTTTCGTGCCCATCGTAGGCGTATTTTCTTGAAACGCTCCCTACGTCAGGGTCCTAGCATAGGTGTTCCAATTGTAATTTAGGCAAATTTAATTTAATATAATTTATTATGATCAAATTGCAAAAAAGTACTATTCCTTACGGTATAGCGTAGTGTGGTAAAGGTAATGGACAAATTAGCGAATACATAAAGTAAATACTTAGTACATGACTCACAAGGCGGGATAACTTTTCGAACCAAACTTTAAGCATGAAGCTTCACCGCGAAATGTGAAAGTTTGTTTCATTCAGCTTATCGAAGTGACAACCAGTGTGCCTAATCACCGTCGATATCACTGTGAAACAATGTGTAAAGACTATTGTTTGGCTTCTCTTGTATGTACACCATGCTTTGATTAGATGTGTGTAATTTAAATAGTCACCTCACACAGCTTTACCAATGTGATTGATCAACATATTTTACTGCAAATATTCTGACACAATCTGCACTACCAATGCATATTTCACATTTGTTTGTGATAATCTGAAATATACTGGCAGTGCTTCATCAAGTTATAAAACTTGTCAAAAAAAACTATGTAGAAAAATTTTTGCAGCCATCTTTATCACAACAAAAATTTCTTTATCAAAACTTTTGGCAATGGTTGACTCAAGTTTGAGTTTGGATTGAATTATAAATAGCGAGCCACTTTTGTGAAGTCCGACTCAAATGTTGGTTGCGTTACTATCGTCTTTTTATGTAAGTTGGTGAATTGTAAGTGAGTGATATCGTATGTCTTTATTGAATTTTTGCTGAACTAGCCATCTTTGGTTATATCAACTTTATGTGTTTGGGATAGTAGTGACAACTATGATTTTTGATTTTTCTAATATCAGTAGTTACTAACATACAGTAAGCATCTTGGTTGTATTGAGTCTCCTGAGGATTTTTTTTGGTAATTAATAAAGATAAAACTTAATTTATTAATCAGTAGTCATAAAAAGTGTTTGAAAGCATTTAACACCACAATTTACTAATAAAATAGTTTGCAGTCATTTACCAAATACCATGTTTGAATATGCACAGTCAAGCTACTTAAAAATGTCCCAGAAACTTTTATATTATTGAGCATAAATTGTCGGTCCACGTCTACCTCAGGTAAAATAAACAGTGACATTTGTGTCCGGTAGATCAGTCACCAACTGTATGAACAAATACAACCTATAGCACTAGTTTTTGAGCTTTGAGCGCTTATCGGGTTACTTTGAAAATGTAGTGGTTTAAATGGTACTTTCCAGATAAAGATATTCTTTCCTGTATATAACTTTAGATATTTTGGTTTCTTTAACTCATCACCTTCATCACATAAGCAACAAGTATCTCCTCCACACTATGCCTTCATCAGTTATTTGTATTGGTATGGCCGGATCCGGTAAAACCACTTTTATGCAGCGGTTAAACTCACACCTTCATGCCAAAAAAAAGGCACCTTATGTCATTAATCTTGATCCAGCAGTGTTGAAGGTTCCATTTGGCGCCAACATCGATATCCGTGACTCGGTCAAGTACAAGAAAGTCATGGAAGAATATAACTTGGGTCCCAACGGGGCCATTGTGACGTCGCTCAACCTTTTTTCCACAAAGATTGACCAAGTAATTAAGTTGGTGGAGAAAAGAACCGATTCCGTCGAACATGTCATCATCGATACTCCGGGCCAGATCGAGTGTTTCATCTGGTCTGCCAGTGGAGCCATTATCACCGAAGCCTTTGGCTCGACTTTCCCCACTGTGATTGCTTACATTGTCGATACACCACGCAACAGTTCCCCCACCACCTTCATCTCCAACATGCTTTATGCGTGCTCCATTCTCTACAAGACCAAGTTACCCATGATCATAGTGTTCAACAAGACCGATGTTGCGAAGGCAGACACCGTTAAGGAATGGATGAGCGACTTTGAAGCTTTCCAGATGGCATTGAAACAGGACCAGGAGCTCAACGGCGACGACGGGACCAGTTCGGGCTATATGAGCTCGCTTGTCAACTCGATGTCGTTGATGTTGGAAGAGTTCTACTCGCAGTTGGATGTTGTTGGTGTCAGTTCTTTCACTGGAGAAGGGTTTGACGATTTCCTCACCGCAGTCGACAAGAAGGTCGACGAGTATAACGAATTCTACAAGGCAGAAAGAGAGAGAATATTAAAGAAAAAAGAAGAAGACGAGAAAAAGAGACAGGCCAAGTCTTTGAACAAATTGATGAAGGATATGGACATCAAGGACAAGGATAAGCCCAAGGATTCCGACGTGTTGTCAGATTACGAGTCGGGTGACGAAGAGCTCCAAGGCGAAGTATTACGCGATGAGGACGAACCTGAACGTGAATACACCTTCCCTGAAGATAGAAATTCCGAGGTCAATGCCTCCACAGATGCAGACTTACAGGCACGGTATCAAGCTGCGTTTGAGGCTACTTCCAAAACAGCGTCGTCCAAAACAGCAGAAAACATTGCACAGTATATAAAACAGTAATTTATCGTCTACACGAGTCCGGCTAAAACACTATCTAAATCGTAGCTGCTGGAGGCATACTCCTTCTTAAAGATCAAATGGGGCTTCTCCTTGGCCAAGTAGAGAATGGTCTTGCCAAATTCTGAGTTGCACCACGCAAACCACGACCGTGTATAGTCACGGCCCCCAGGGTAACTAACATGGATTCCTTCGTGCATCAACCCAAGTCCTGCCGTGTTGGACATAACCATCTGGAGCGCAGACAAGATTTCATCATCGTCGTCAGTGGTTCTGATTCTAACTAGAAGTGACATGGGCCATGCGTGGTTGATTCCAATGTGAGGTCCACCAATTCCTTCAAAGTAAGGTCCCTTTAAGAAGTATGGATTGCCTCCCTTGTCCAAAATCATCTTTCTCGTATTCTTGTATATGGCATTGTCCCTTGTTGTGTATCCCATATCAGGAATCGAAAGCAATGATGGGATGTTGGCGTCGTCCATGAAAAGTGATCCTCCGTACCCGTCAACTTCATAAGCATACACTTTGCCGTACTTGGGATGCTCAACAACACCAAAGGTCTCGATTCCGGATTTCAAGCCTTCAATAAAGCTGTCTGTGGTCTCGACAAGTGGAGATATGTCGACTTTCAAAACCAGCTCGGTCAAGAAGGACTCACGGGCCCTTTTAAGCTCAGTGTAAGCGTGCATGTTGGCAGGAATGAAGAATTGAAGAACAGTGGAATCGTCACTGGGACGGAAAGCACTTCTGATCAATCCAGTACCGAAATTAACTGGATTTCCGACTCCACCAAGAGCCAACGTTTCAGAACCAATGTTTGTTTGTCTCTGGAATGAATAGTAAAACGGCATGGATTCTCCAGTCTTGGGATTAAAAGAGGGTTGTGATTCACGCCGCAATACAAGCAAGATTCTCTCGTACGCTTTCAACCAGATGTTGTTGACAAAAGACGTATCGCCACCTGAATGAAGATAGTATTCGTTGGACAAAGTCAAGAAGGAGGCCAATGAATCGAGCTCGTATTTGCACTCAAACACTTGTTTCCAGTCGGGCCGAGGAAACACCTGATCAAATGCTGTTTCTCCGTGCTTCACATGGGATCCCGGTGGTGGATGGAACGCATTACAGTACGGCGAGTTGATAATGTAGAATGCTTGGGTGTTGATTGCACCCCTGATGAGTTCTCTTAAGTGGCGGTCGTACTTGATGAGAGGCTGGTACACCGATAACTGACGGGCAGCATCACGAAGCCATTCGGCATGAATATCACCTGTGACCACAAAG
The DNA here is from genome assembly GCA_030558095.1 of Teunomyces funiuensis. Lineage (NCBI taxonomy): Eukaryota > Fungi > Ascomycota > Pichiomycetes > Serinales > Debaryomycetaceae > Teunomyces > Teunomyces funiuensis. Next base: position 61,373 of record JAJMRW010000015.1, read on the forward strand.
GACTGTGGAAAGTCAACATTTTTGTCTTTCAATGACGATTTGTGCCACAAAATGGTCGTATCCAACGTGTTCGGTAAACAGTTTTCAATCAAACGGGCCAAATCAGCACTGTTGACCTTTTTCTTCAAGTCGGATATCAACAATTCAACCGCTTCCGACTTGAAAGTTCGACATTTTGGAGCAGGTCTCATGAATGGCAATTTGAACTTGCCCTTGGAGTAAGGGGCATGTGATACTTTGGAGTAATCAACATAGTCGGGGCATTTGCCTGTTAGTGAGTCCATTTTCTTGAGAAATTTCGGCGTTATGTCGTCTACTGGTGCCCCATTGAGACGATCCTCGTTGATTTCAATGTTATTAATATCGTCTGCTTCGTACTTGGCTTCCTTGTCGTAGTAAACTTGCTGATAAGCGGACGGCTCCACATCGGTACCTTGATTGCGGGAGTGCCTCACTATGGTATAGAGAAGCACTATCCCTAGAAGGACCTGTACAATACGGATAGTTTTGAGTTTGCGCCCGTTGAAGTACATGTGGGTAGATTTTTCTTGTAAATCAGGAGTCTGGGGTATGTATTGGCTGATCTAGTCGCAAAATTGTGTCAGAATTTCATGTCGTCGAAATCGTTGCGACAAGAGAGGGGGGATCGTACGACAGATAGCCATGGTTTTCACAAACTGTAATCTCAATTTGCAGTCCAGTTGGCTTCTTCTTATTAAATTCTGACATGACTGATAGAAAAGGTGTAGTTTCTAACTTACAACATGGCACGGATTGAATTCTTTTTAGGACCAATTTAGGTCAACATATTGAAAGGACGCGATTTTCAAATATAGGATACCCTAACTTCAAACAAATCCAACTTGATAATATTGTAATAACGATTGGTGAAGCAATTAATCAAATGGAAACAGTAAATGTCCCTTTGGTAATTAACAGTTGATGAGATGCATTTTTAAGTGTGCATGCCTCGATTTGGTTTTGTTTTGTCCTGTGATTATGATTTTGCAGTTAAATCAAAAGTGTTCTAACTTAACATGCGATGGATAACCAGTCTTTTGGATTAAACAACGGTTTGCTTTACAACTTTTCAAGCCCACAATGAAAGCAAGATAGTTTCGCTTCCTCTTTAACCTTCGGCAAAATTTTTATTCGTTGATTTCTTTACCACATTAACTTTACGAATAAGATATGCCAAAAAGTATAACCGCAAAATTGAAGATAAATTAGAAAGGGTTAAACTTGATTGTTTTTCTTCTTGAATTTCTGTTGTTCAAGGTATCACTTATACTGTTTTTTTTTATAACCAATTACCCAAGAAATATAGTTCAGTAGACTAGTGAATAGATAAGCTATCTGAATTAAATTTGAAAAATGGTATTTCTTTACTGTTGTTGGTTGGTTCTTTTATCCACCTCTTGTTATTGAACTCCATTTACAACCAAAATTTGATCGGCCATTTTGACTTATTTTTGATTCTTTATATTATTTCATTGTCTAACTTGATATTCGTATAGTTAGTCGTATTGTAATTTTGCTGTTCCATTTCCATTCGGATTTTAAAGACCTACAATCAATTGATATTCTTTAATTTTGATTTTATTGGGTTCTTTCTCTTTATTAGCTAACTTAAAATTGAAACGATCCGGTTATTTAATAAAGAACAAGTAAACTTAAATATCAATAAATGCTTCACTGACGCAGTGCACTGTCTTTAACGATCCAATGACTTCATTGATATGGACTGCTTGAAAATCGTAATTGTGGTGAACATCAACCACGAGCAAAGATAGTTCTTGGGAATGGTAAATTAATGAACTGTTTATTAAATTTAAGGTCTAAAAATTTGGATTGTCCTGATCCGTTGACCGCCGCAAACCACGGTGGTTAAATGTTCACAGGGCCGAAATTGGCCGGTTCCAGCCCCGTGTCCGCTCCAACCACCGTCGTTTGTGTCTGGAACCTATTTGTAAGGCATTGCCGGCGCATCTGCCTCAACATCCGTTTGCGTTGCTGTTTCCTGTTTCTCTTCCTTGTAGGAGAAGTCAGATTTGCAGCCGTTTCAGTTGCATCGGCCACCTCCGGATCCTCGTTAGCAGATGCTAAGGGTTCTAGAACAGTGGTGGATTCAGCTTCTTCAACAACTGCTTCAACGACTTCTTTAACAACAACAACAACAACAGCTTCTTCTTCTTCCTTCTCCTCTTCCTTTTCTTCATTCTCTCTCTCCTCTTGTTGGTCTTGAGCATACAATGATCCGTCCTCGTTGAGTGGTTCGAAGTCTGTCAATATTTGACCCAACTTTATAGCTGTTTCAACAACAGGAGCAACCTTATCAGCAACATCAAAAAACTGAGAAAGTTTCCTGAGCTTGCCTAAAATAGCCTCAAAGTCATTGGCCAATTCATCAACAAGTTCCTTGGCTTCTTGTGAGGTGATACCAGCTGAGCGGGGAGACTCTGAGCCAATAAGCGTCGAGGTATCTTTTCCTGAAAGAAGAGAAGAATCGTCAGCAACAGAAGAGGGAGAATCATTAAAATTTTCTTCTGGGGATGCTGCACTGAGGTTTGGCAGGGCGGTAGTTTCGAGGTCAAATTTGGGTGAAGATGTAATTTCTTCTTCATTGACTTCTTCTTCAGTGACTTCTTTTTCAGTGACTTCTTCTTCAGGAGTCACTCCTTCCAGCTCTTCAGTTGCTTCTGCTTCTAAAGTTTCTTCAGTTACTTCAGGTTCTAAAATCTTTTCAACTACTTCAGGCTCCAAAGTCTTGGTTTTTTCCATTTCTGGTAAGACACCAGTCTCAATGGTTGCTTCTGGGGTACAATCCTCCTTGTGGGACGTAACTTGAGGAATTGCTTTTGTTTCGGCAACAGGTGTTGCAACCAACGAAGACGTAGAAGGCTTTTTGTTGGCTCTTCTGCGTCTTCTTCTTCTTTTTGGAGAGATAGGAGAACTGGACTGAGTTTTCTCAGGGTTTTCGGTTTCTTCAGTACCAGCAGTAATCTCGTCTTCCTTAAAAAAAATCTTTCTCATTTCTGCTTCCGTGTAAACAGTCAGGTCTTCGTATTCGTACCAGAACTTCTTTGGTTCAAAGACGGTTTCGACCTTGGCAGAATTGTTTTGAGGTTCCTCCTTGGTTTCTGGTTCTTCTTTTTGTGTTTGTGTACCAACAAGCTCATACTTGACAGCAATGCCATCAACGTAAAACGTCGTGTTAAGCTTGTTCTTCAAGTGCTTCTGGACCTTGGTGATGAAGGGTTTCTTTTTGAATCCAGTCATTTTAGCTTTTGGCTTGATTTCTGTATTTGTGTTTGTGCACAAGCTTGACTCATACACGAATTGAATGTCTCTCTGCAAACTAACGGGGTCCTCTGTGATGTGGACCAAGTTCCAGTTGGTTTCAGTGTTGTTCAATTGGTTGAAAGTCATTTTTGTTAATTTCTTTAAAAATTAGTGGTGTTGCTGTGTGATAAAGGTAAGATCAAAGAACGGATTGGTTTTCGCCTGTTAAATCACCAAACCGAGGGTAACATTTTCGCACCCATTTGTGTTGCAGCACTACCGGATTTGGAAGTGGCCTGCATCCAGACAATATATTGTACAGAGCATACAACAATAATACGGCTCTAATGTAACGCTATAGGCATAAGATGCGGTGGATAGTTGTTTATTATTACTGCAAGTTTAGATATTTTTTGGTTTAAACCCTTCATACCAACTTGTTCCTTTTTCTAGGCGGCAGATCTTCTCCACAAATGGTAGACCATCAACAGTTCTAACGAGAAACGGGGGAAAACCTGTTAGTTTTATCTTCTCATACTGTAAGTCTTTTCTGGCATCCAAAACACCATTCAACAACCTTATAGAACATCTGAGACAAAATTACTAACGCCAGTACAATAATCGCACATATGTTGTACCCGCCGAAATGGGGATTGTTGTAAAAGGCACTGGCTGCAAAAGGTTGTTCACGTCAATCACGTAGTGGATTAACTGGATCTCAGAAATAAAAAGGCAAAATTCGCCAATCCTATAATAGTTATGGTCCTGAAGCAACAGATTGATGATGAAAAGGAAGAATTAGAAGCCACTTGGTACTTTCGTGTATCAGAATTGTTATTGGAGAGGGTTACTAGCTTGCAATGAAGGAGTTAATAGTAAATCTTATAAGAAAATGAGCCTGGTGAGGTATTGAGTTGAAAGAAGTAAGAATTATAGTGGATAGAACACCGCTTGAAATATAATTAATACAGTTGTAAATTTAACCAAGCTGATTCCTTTATCAATCAAACCAATAACAGTTGATCAATTGCGATAACTTAAAAAGTAGACACCTCCTGTACCTTTCTTAACATTAACAATCCCAAAGCCTGCCAATCTCTTGCACAATGCCGTTAACGGATGCTTTTTCTTCACTGCTGCCAACATTTGGTCGTAACTCGTGATTCCGTCCAGCGACGCTTCCGTTTCAAAAAATTCATTAATTATCAGGTTCTTAGTTGAAAACCTGCCTGCCACAATTTCAAACTCAGCTTCTTCTACTGATTCCAATAATATCTCATGTTCTCGTTCTAATACATCGGGTTCAATGCAAAGTATGGAGTATTTGTCGTAGACAACGTCAAACGGAAACAGAGCAGCAAGGCCCTGCATGTTTATGTTTGAAATAACTTCATTAAGTGAATTTCTTTCAAAGAAATCTTGCAACTTTCCGTTTTCAACTGGATGCATATCAGAATCGACAATACGAACTTCAGGAGTCATTTTATTAGCCAATTCATCATTTTGAGACAGCAGCCACTGAACAGAACTAAACAACTCGTCAAATTTTTCAATTGGCATTGTATGGAAATGCTCATAGTTCTGCAATGCCAACTTGAACGTGTCGACCACCATGTCTGTCAAATGGTAACTTCTGATGGTATTACATTCATTGCTCAAAGCTGCCACTTTTCTCTTCAAGTTGTCATATGGTATATTGCTCTGGTTAAGCGAACTGTCGCTAAAGAGTCGGTTTTTCTGTCGGAGAACTAGAAAGATAGGTGTGTCGTTCAAAAGCTTGATGTACCACTTGAATGAGTTTTGGAGAGACTCGACTGTAGGGACATTTGCGCGTGGATTATAAGCACCTTGTAAAATCTGTATTATCTTTGCTTCGTAATCGCTCGACTGTTTGGTTGCTTTACCGTAGCTTGACCGCACGCTGTCGTAGAAATCTGTTTGGTCGACTTTTCGGAAAAGATCCTTTGTTTGTAAATTCTCCAAAGGGCCTAAATCAAGAGGCTTTGCAAACAAAGGCTTGATGCTCTCGCCTACCATCCGCAGGAAATCCCGCTTGTTATACGCGTTCTCGCGGAGAAGCTTCTGTTGCTGAAACTTGGTGTACTCTGTGGACAGTTTATGGAGAAAGTCTCGCACCTTCCGACTTGAATAGCTGCTTGATGTTAGTGCAGATGCATGCTCGTAGATTCTGAATGTGTAGTAGATGTGGGCAGGAAGCGCTCGTAGTTCACGACGGGACATGGTCGTACAGATACAACCTATGATGCAGATGAGATCAGATATGGTTAAATGTGATGTTATGTACAGGACCATGGAGATTGAAACTTTTATATCTGCAAAATTCGGTGCGTTGCGTCAGAAGACCAACTACTCGACCGAATGTTTTCTCGTGCTACTAGAACTGTATTGGCAAGCCGTGCCTTGTTGCGGGCCCCAGTGTCTGCTTTGAGAGCTGGCAAGTACCAGGCAGTAAAAGTATCCTTGCCAACCACAACGCATTTCGTTCGTTTCAACAATACCGCTTCGTTCAAGGCAGACAACCCTCAGCTCATGATTGCCTTCACTTGCAAAAAGTGTGACACGCGGTCGTCGCATACCTTTTCAAGACAGTCATACTACAAAGGATCGGTGTTGATTCAGTGTCCTGGGTGTAAGAATCGACACTTGATTGCAGACAACTTGAAGATCTTTAGAGATAACAACTTCAACTTGGAAGATGTTTTGAAGGCAAAGGGTGAGTCCGTAGCTACTGGGACCGAAGATTTGGCATTTGAGGACATTCCCGATAGTTTGAAGCAGACTCTTGGTCACTACGCGAAGGACGCACCTGAGGAATACCAAAGAAACGACGATGGTGCCGATGTGCCGAAAGAAATTGTGGCCAAAAAGGATTAGTGATGGTGGCACTAGCGGTTTGTATATAGAGCAATAGACAGAAATTACTTGTAGTCGCACCAAGCCAAAAAATTGTTTAGTAGAAATTACTGGAGAACAAATATACCAATGCTTCGTATATTAAGAGCCACGGCTGTACGTACACCACCAGCATTCAGACTTGTGGCCACCAGATACAAGTCCGATGTTGCTGAAAGATACCATGAACAGCTTCAGGCAAAGGCCAAAGCTCTCGGGTTGGAGAATGTCGACGAGTTGAAATCAAAGTTGAAAGACGATATCGAGGCCAAGAAGAAAGAATTGAACAGAGTCGATCCCATGGCCGAGCTCGAAGAGTTCGAAAGACGTCAACGTGAAGAAATTGAAACCGAAAGAAATGAAAAAACCATAAAAGTCCGCTCTCCCATCGACAAAGACGCTCCACAACTACCATACAAAACCCTTAACTCGTACTTGGACGTCGAAAAAGTCAAGGACTTGCCTAGAAAGGAGTTGGAGTTCTTGTGGAGGGCCCGTTTCCAGTCTGGTGACCGGAATTTGGTTGCTGTGCTCGACGATATCCAGTTTGCCAACCTTTACGCCAATGCATTCAAGAACCCCAGCTTTATTTTACCTTTGCCCAAATCTGAAGAAGGGTATGAGATGCATTTCATCCAGTGGTCGTTTGTTGGACCTAGAACCACCCATTGTATGTTGACAACGGTTGCTGAGTATAAACTTCACAAGGAGTACGCCAAGCCCCACACTACGCTCATGTTCCATCAAGACTTGCAAGATATCAACAACGTGGTGTTGATGAACGGTCAAGTGGAATCCGAGAGCTCAGTGGCCACGGACGAGGCCCATTTGCTTGTTCTTAATGTCCAACGTTTCTATTCCGGTGACTCCAAGTCGAAATTGGCTCTTTTAAACGAATTCACCAAAGGAAATGAAAACTTCGATATGGATGCATTGATAAAGGAAGCAACGTCTTTGGAATAGACATGTGTATATAGATCCGTTTATCTTATAAATTAACAACTGCATCTTTTAATGAACTTCTGCCCCTTCCTCTTCTTGATTGAGCAGGTGTATAATCCTCTTCTTCTTCACTAACAATCACAATCTCCTCTGTTTTCTTTTTTCTGGCGGGAGCCTTTTTCTTTTTTGGGATTTCTTCTGGTATCTCAAAGTCGTCATCAGACTCAATATATGTCTCGCTCTTGGACTTGTTTTTGGTTTCTCGCTTTACCTGATGCAACACCTGTTTAAAGACATTCTTTGCCTGTGTATCATCTGCATGGAATTCGGCATCATCAATATTAATCTTCATGAGCATCTCACTCTCCCGTTTGATTTCCTTGCGAATGTATTGGTCAATGATATGTTTATCGTCATTCTCAATAAACTTCAGGACTGCGTTGGTAATACCGGGCTCTGGAAGAAGTACAAGGTCAGCTTGGCCCAAAAACTCGTTGATATAATCGGTTAACTGTAATTCTATTGTTTTCTTATTGGCTTTTCCTTCTTGAACAAGGTCCTTATCGTGAAATTTTGTCTTCTTCATAGAGATGTCATTATCACGCGTTCTCTTCTTGTAGAATTTAATCACATCATTGACATTGGCAATCTTTCCAACGAAACGGTTGGAGAATCGTCTGATGTTTTCAATTTCATATCCTCCACTATACTCAACCTTGAGACGTACTAAAGGTAACGGTATTTTGGGCAAAGATTCGACTTCAAAAAGTTCACGGTTGTTCTCTTTGAACTTTTCATTAGCTTGATCTATGGCACGTTCCACCTCATCGTTCAAAAATGCTATGACGTCGGCTTTGGACGCTTTTCCCGGTACAAGATCGGTTTCTTGCAAGATAATCTCTTTCATGACAAAGGGTCTGACTGACTTTAATTTTACGGCTTCAATGGCGTAGTCCTTACCCTTAACACTCAAGATAAATGCATATTTATCGGGAATCTCGCCCTCGGACAATGAAGTGGCTACCAGTGAGCCTCCTTGAAGCACGTCAAAGCCCATGTCGGGATTGTGCACAGGAAACGGTATACATTCGTGTTCATGGCCCCAGAGAACAAAATCAAGAAAGTTGGGAAGAAAATTCTCGGGAATGCTTGAAGTAAATGTATGCTGGGCATGGTTTTGGTGGATGCAAAATAAGTTAAACCACAGATCGGTGTGAATATTTGGTCTTTGGAACTTGACAAGACCATCCCGAAAAGCACGGTGCAATCTTTCGTCTCTGACATTAGCCATGCCATAGAGTGCAAGTTTGGATGTTCCCTTTTGGAAAAGGAGCGGCGATACGGTAATGTTTTCGTTATCGGCAACTCTGCCAAAATGATTGATCAATCCTGAAATAGAAAGCACGTCCAACGGCAGTAGTAACATGTCACCCGTAGCATCATCATGATTACCACTAATTGCAAACACTGGAATCGAAATGTTCAAGTTGGGATCTTCGTAGTTGACGGTATTGAACCCATTGCCCAAACTCATGCTTGGGTCACTGAGCAACTCCAACTCACAGGGACGGTCACCCATACAATTAAGCCTCAATGATTTCATAACGTGGAACATGGACTTCTTAGTAGGCTTGTTGATGTGGAAAAGATCGCCGCCCTGCACCAACATGTCGACGTCCTGCTCCTTGGCCAACTTGGTGATTTCATTAAACGTCTTCCATGCGTCGTCACCTCTGATCGGGTCGTTTTCTGCGTATCCTACGTGGTTGTCTGTGGTCAAAAGTATCCTGATCGTGTCTGGACCATCAGGAATCTTTTCAAGTAACATCAGTAGCAGTCAATTGGCAAGTGGTACGTATATCTAGATCTGGATTTTGCCTGTATAAAACAGAGATGCATCTTTCTTTGCACGCACACAATCAATTTAAACCCTGTGCATAATCTTATCAAACTTTATACAAATAGACACTCATCCTGAAAGAGTGTTGGCATACTCATATATCAATCATCTTCCTCGGGAAATTGTCGATCAGATTTATTCATTGTGACTGCCCATTCTTTTTTTATAACCTGCCCACACACAACCAATGCTGTTGCAAGAACGACAGCTTGATGAAATCAATAGCATCTCCTCCATCTATGGAGACATATTTGCTGACATAACGCCGTCTGGCTTGGTTTGGAACAAGAAACCGTGCCCTCATTTCCAAGTCTTTCTTGAATCGTCCGAAAATGAAGATAGGCCGACGATCTCTTTGACGTTAGACATTGAATTCACAACCACATATCCATTATCGCCGCCAATTGTCAAGATATTGAACCCCAAGAACCTTTTAAACAGCAGCATTGTCAAAATTGAAACTAAAATTGCTGACCTCATAAAGGAGTACCCTGAGGAGGAAGTCAGTTTTACCATCATTTCCGAAATCAAATTCATGTTAGATGAAATCCAACTGACTACGGAGAAAGTTTTGTCGTTGGAAGAAGAAAGAGAACAGAGATTGAAGAATGAACGCATTGAGCTTGAACGACAGGAGGCTGCTCGTCAAACTAAACTAGAAGCCCAAATGAAGAAACAAAATAAGGAACTCAATGAACAAATCCTTCGTATTCAGGGTGAATACTATCAAGATGCATCAGCTAAATCTGTGGATGATGAAGACATAGATGAGGAATTGATCCCTACCAATACTCACACCTATTTTATATTCGACAACTCTATCCAGGCCGAGTTACCAGGTACTCGAATAAAGGTCAAGTTTAAAGCGGTTCTGGGATTTATAAAGTATAATAAGCGGGATTTATTAACTTTCATAGGCACCCAGCATATCGTCAAGCCATATCTCTCTCCAGAAGTACAAGGCAAACTTGACAAAAGAGGAATCGAATTGTCTTTCTTGTTAACAGAAATCGAACTTGACAATCCATACTGGAACTCAGAAGAAGGTAAAAAAGAGATCCAGGATCTTGAATCAGAGTTACAATTTGTCATCACTTTAAACCATGTCAATATCACTAAACTATTGGGCTTTCAAATCGATAAAAAGTACGGAGAGGGATGGACAATAAGGTTATTGACAGAATTCTCTTCCGCTTCGGATTCATTGCAAGATATTTTGCCCACCGCGGAGTTTATTAATTGGGCACTTGCGAGAACCTGGCTTATTCAATTGCTTCCAGCCATTGAATATTTGCACAATGCTGGCTTTATTCATAAACTCATTTGTCCACTTACAGTGTTTGTTTTTGAAACAGAAATAGATTATTACTACCAAAACTCCATGAATGATCTTCTTAACTACTCCATACAATCCGAATCGAATACTACAGATTTGAATTCGACTAAAATAATCAAATTATGTCACCCTTCTTATGGGTTCAGATTATTGAAAATGCTAGAAAGTCATCCCAACACAATGGAATTGAGCGCTAATGCCAAAAATAAGGGTTTGTTGCAAGCATTCATACCTGAAAACTGGACTGCACCTGAGTTGAATGAGAGCAAACCTGTCCATCATCAAAAGACAGATATCTGGGACTTAGGTGTCTTGTTCATTCGAGTCATGTTGAACTACTATACTCTCAACACAACATACAAGTCACCCCATGAATTTCTTGAAAATTTTTCTACGTCAGAGTTTGTTGGAGTAGAAAAATATGCCGCCTTGGTGTTTGACTTGCTTGCAAAAATGCTCCAACCTAAGTTAGCTAAACGTCCAACTCCATTAGAACTCAATGCAGCAAAATTTCTTCGAGATGGTCCTATCATGATGAACACAAACGTTATCGGTCCAAAAATGGCAATAAATCACAAATCCAAGTTCTGGGCAACTGCAGAACCAGTTTCTATTAAGCATACTTCCTCGGAGAATAGCGACGAAAGGGATATGTTACAGCCAGCTGTGATGAGTAAAAGAAGATATTCAAACCAGAATCAAAATCCGTATCTAACTGATTCTAATTCAAATAGGCAGGCTGGAACAGAGCAAAACATTGGAAGATACGGAAGAGACTTTGAGGAAGTTGGAAAGTTAGGAAAAGGTGGTTTTGGTGAAGTTGTTAAAGTGAGAAATCGTATTGAAGGTACTTTTTATGCTATCAAAAAAATCAAACATAGAGCAAACAAGCTCGATTCTTTACTTAGTGAGGTGCTTTCTTTGGCCAGATTGAATCACCAATATATTGTCAGATACTATGGAACGTGGGTTGAAGAAGTACCGGAATCCACCACTGCTATTCAATCAGAAGAAGAATCGGATAGCGAATTGGATGACGATTTTGAAAGTCCAATTAATGTCAGATCTTCTTCTTTTCTTACAAGTCATGATAGTTCATTTCAGATTGATTACATTTCTAATTCTTTCGATCCTCAAATAGGGTTAGAATCAGATGGGGATAACGAGGAAGTGAACTTTGAATTTGCAAATTCAACTGCTTCCGAAGTCCTGACAGATACCATAGGAGATTCCGAAGAGGATGAGGAAGAGGAAGAGGAAGAACAGACGTCATGGGAGCCGGTCAGAAAACCCAAGATTAAACCAACGCCAAAAGATGAGGCCAAATCCATTTTGTACATTCAAATGGAGTTCTGTGAAAATAATACCTTGTTAAATCTTATTGAACAAGGTTTGCCAGGAAATTCTAGTGAATACTGGAGATTATTCCGTCAATTGCTTGAGGCTGTGTCGTACATTCATAGAGAGGGCTTTATTCATCGAGATTTGAAACCGATGAATATTTTCATTGATAAATCAAACAATGTCAAGGTTGGGGATTTTGGTCTTGCTAAAAATTCTCAGTTCTCATCAGTGGTTCTGACCAATAACCAAGTCGCTTCGGGAAATAACAAGGATTTTTCTACAATTGTTGGTACAGTATTCTATACCGCAAACGAAGTGGCGACTGGTGATTATGACGAAAAAGTTGATATGTATTCGCTAGGAATCATCTTGTTTGAAATCTGCTATCCGCTTTCCACTGGAATGGAAAGGGCAATGACATTAAACAGTCTCCGTTTGGCAAGTGTTGAATTTCCCCAGAACTTTACCGATTCGAAGTATAAAACCGAAAAAAGAATCATCCGCTTGTTATTAAATCATAATCCCAAGGAGAGACCAGGTGCTTCTGAGCTTTTGCAGAGCGGATGGTTGCCAGTGGAACACCAGGACCAAGTTATCAAAGAAGCATTGAGATCATTAGCTGATCCTGCTTCCCCATGGCAGCAACAAGTTCGTCAAACTTTATTCAATCAGCCATATCTGTTGGCTAAAGATGTCATGTTTGACAATTACAGTAAGAGTTCACACGCTCACCATCTTGACCAAAGTATTAATGATTTTTTGCTTTTCAGCAAGATGATTAACGAGTTGTTTCGTATTTTTCAAAACCATGGTGCAATTGAAGACTTTTCCTGCAATGTTCTTGCACCCAAGACCACATCTCAATCGCGTGATGCGGTGTATGAGGTTCTTGATAAAAGTGGGTCTGTTCTAACTTTACCTTACGATTTAGTGTTACCAACTGCAAGATTCCTAGGACGGACCAACTCAACTATCCCCAAATTTTATCGCCATGAATTTGTTTATCGGCCCAATGTTAGAGGATCTGGCACACCTGACAAATATAGCACTGTTAGCTTTGATTTGACAACCCATGATCAGCATCAAAGACTAGCAAATGATGCAGAATGCTTAAAAGTTATTGATGAAATTGTACAATCTTTCCCCTGTTTCAAAGCCAAGACTTCTCAAACCGTTATTATCATAAATCACTTTGAAATTCTTGATGCTTTGGTCTCGTTTGCGTTTGGTAACATTGGTATTGACGATAAAAAGAAGAGTGAAGTTATTGGAGTTCTTTCGCTGTTGGGAATCGATAAAAGTTCCGAAGAGATTAAGAGAATTCTTCGGGAAGATTTACATGTTCCTCACACTGTAACCAAGGATTTGGTTGATGAGTTCAATTTTACCATGGAACCAGAGAAGTCTAGGCAAAAATTGAAGAGATTAATGATTGATTCTCCACATTTAATCAAGGTGGAGCAAGCATTTAGGTATATTGCAGACATACTCGCAATATTGCGGCAGCTTGGAATCAAGACTCCTATTTACTTGAACCCATTGAGTAACTACAATAACAAGTACTATACGGGTGGCATAATGTTTCAAGCAATATTTAAAGCTGACAAGAATAGAAGATTTCAAAGAATTGCCACAGGTGGTCGATATGATTCGCTCATTGCCTCGTTTTCCAACAAGGATATTTCCAAGTTCAGTACACCATTCGCTGTCAGTTTTTCTTTAACAACGACATTTATGTTCCTCTTGATGAAGAATTTGTTGATGAGGAAAACAAAAAGCGAACCCAGCATTTCCAAGTGGAAGGGTATAAGATGTGATGTATTGGTAACGAGTCTCAATGAATCCTACATCAAACAGAGTGGGTTTGAGATTTTGAACATGTTGTGGAAACATAACATAAGTTGTGATACATTTACAACTTCAGGTCAAGAAGACATAGTGCAAAAAGCCCAGATTGATGGTGCTAATTGGGTCGTTGTTATCAAACAACCAAACTCAGGATCTAAACTGAAGCTGAAAAAGGCAACCAGTATTAATTACAAACCACTTCGGATCCGGAACATGACTACTAATAAAGATGTGGATGTTAATTATGCGGAATTGGTGACTTATCTTTCAGCAGAGATTGAAGAGAGAAATCGGGAATTTGACGAATCTAAAACACCAGATTTACAATCAGTTGATGAGACAGCATTTGGTGGCTCAAACTCTACGTCAGTGAATGAGTTACATCCCTTATACTCCGTTGATATTGACCAGAAGGTCAACATTGTTGCTAACGAAGCTCCTAGAGGGAGAAAGAATAATAAGAAAGAGAAATGGGAACTTGAAAATGATTCAAAGATTGCTTCTGCAGGTCTTATAAAGAAATTGGCTACTTCAACAGTGATTATTGTTGATGTGTTGCGAGATGAAATCTTGGACATGATAGCAGTCACGTCGATTCATCAGCAGGAAGAATGGATCAAAAAGGTGATTTTTACTTCCAGTAAGTTACCACGAAGCTTTGCCATGAATATCCACGCTGCATTGATGAAAGAGTATGGAAAGGGCCACCAGTGGGCTATTCTCTATGCGCCAAAATCAAACAAAACGGCTGTGGTTGACTTGCTCAGATAATAATATAAAATATTTGTAAAATTGACTCTATATAATGATGCGATCAATGCAAGTTAGAAATGAAAATAAATAAAACATCCAGTATTACGCTTGACGTTTTTTCAAGTATGCCACTTTCCAGTCCCAGTACTCTTGGAGTCTCTGTTCACCGTACTTAGAGTAGTTGAAATCGATATTTGATATCTCACTCTGTATCATTGCCCAAATTCCCCAATAAAATCCTGGCAAACCGTAAAACGTAGCAATCTCTTCAATCAACAGATTAACCTCTGCTTCCAGCGCATGTTCGTTATTCAAGTATCCTTTCAGCCATTTGACCAAAACAGGGTTGCTAGGATCAGGGGTTGGAATGGCATCACGATCACATGCAAAACCTTGCCATTCGGCTAAATGGTTTGCAATGTCAAAAGCTCTTGGAGCTGGAAGCATATACTCATAGTCAATGAACTTGATAGGGTTTTCGGCAAGTGGTGGAAGTGATGATAATGGCTGCTTAAGATCAAAGTCTTCAGGTATAATCACATTTCCTGATAACAAATCACAGTGAGATGAGACTGTGGGCGAGTTCGAATCAATTAAAATCTCTTTCAACCACTCGAACTCTTCGTCAATGATATCCTTTAAGTTTGATTCATTGACTTCAATTCCCATGTTGTTATTAAAGGAAGAAATCAAGTTGGAGTTGACTGGAACAATATTGATCCACTCTTCAATTAACTCCCAAACATTTAAAATGAACTTCTTCTTGAATTTCTTCTTTTGCGTTGTACCGTTCTTGCTTAAGCTCCTGGATCTGCTTTTGAGCTTTGTTGTGAAATCTCTCAATTTTTCGACGCCATTTTCTATCAATTTGTAGTCCAAGTTCTTATGCCAATTGCCTAGTTGTTGTGCAATTAATGGATATACGCTCTCTTGTCTTAATTCTTCAGGTTCCAATGATCTTCCTGGTAAAAAACCATAGATTAAACCGTTTTTGAACCTCGAAAAAATAGGAGGAGCCAAGTGAATGGAATTAAGGATCAAATGCAGAATAAACTCACGGTGTCTATCAATAATAAGATTTGTTCCATGACCATAAACCCGGATTAAAACTCGTTCTTGTTCATACTTGCATGACAATAAAACATTGGTTATTCCCCCTGTCAACTTTTTGAATTCGAGCTTGCAAGGATCAGTCCATGCTGGAAACACTTTGCTGAGCAAGTTTCTCAATTCAGTGAAACCATCATCAAGGTTGGAAAAGCTTATAATCAATTTGGGCAAGTACATTGCATGTGTGGAGTAGGTATTGGCAATGGTGATGTTTTTGTAGTCTTCCGGTGCGGGGCTGGGTGAGCGGCTTGTTGCCCGTGTTCTTTCCGGGGTTGTTAAATTTGATTGTGAAGGAACATCAGGGGAGTTTCCTATGCCGTTATCGGTCTCGACGTCTGATAATGAGGGGTTGTTTAAGCTATACACCAAGTTCTTGTTCTTTAGGTAGAGTTTGTCAGGGGTAAAATCGGATTCGTCTTCTTGTTTGGATGAATTGTCTACGGCATAGTCGTCCGAAAAGGTCTGGAAAGAGTTGACTGGAATGCAGTGGACTTTGTTTTCGGAAATAAAACAGTACGCCGACGACAGCGCTTCCTCGGGTGCTACCATGGTTATGGGTTATGTTCTGTAGGGGAAAGTGTGCAGTAGCAAAACCGGTTCAACTTTAGTCTTCTGTTAAAGGATTTGTCGCTATTGAACCAGAGCAAGAGGGAAATATGCTTGAGACTGACGGTGTAAAATGGACGGACTTGGAATGAAAGTGAGGTTGTTTTCTTTTTTTAATTAATCGGTTTTTTTCTGTCTTCGCAACTATTGCGGTTCGGGCTGATAGATAAAGAACAACAAGCAGCTAGTTTGGCAATGCCGATGAATAGATATTAACAAGGGCGATGTGATGAATGAGCCTTAAACTGTTTCAAGTTTTTTGAAGTAAGTGTTTGTGTACGGGTGTATGTGGAATAAGACATTCATACGGCTTGTCGTGGCTAATTTAGGTCGCACGACCGTGAATGTGAATTTAGGAGAGGTAGAAAAAATAAAAGCTAGCACTCAGGATTGAACTAAGGACCAACAGATTTGCAATCTGCTGCGCTACCACTGCGCCATACCAGCTTTTTTATGTTAGTTGTGTAATTTTGTTTTTTACACAAGCTATTATTATATATGTCAAATTGTAATTTATTTCAGTTGATTCCCATATCTTTTGGTATTACATCTTATTTTATTGTGTGTCAAAATTATTCTGTTATATTTGCTTTCTTTTCTAATGAATAATGTACAATTTAAACTACGTGTCTCTAAAAATTATGAGTTTTTACAAGTATTTGATATTTTAATCAAATTTCAACTTCCATGTAAGAACATGTCATTTTATAAAAAAAACCTTGGGTATCTACTTCCTTCTTCATAAATGGTTCGATATTTTCCAGTTTTGGCTTTATGTAGTCTTTTCAACACACCCACTAGGGTTTAGATTGTGTTGCTC
This sequence comes from Teunomyces funiuensis, assembly GCA_030558095.1. Taxonomy (NCBI): domain Eukaryota; kingdom Fungi; phylum Ascomycota; class Pichiomycetes; order Serinales; family Debaryomycetaceae; genus Teunomyces; species Teunomyces funiuensis. The sequence continues at coordinate 78,227 of JAJMRW010000015.1, forward strand.
TTCGTTAAAACCGTAGTTGCAAAAAGTGACACAAAACCCGCTTTATAAACCACCTGTCTTCAAATGCAAAGCAAGTTCCCCACAATGAAAGCATTGTTATTGTATTCAAATTTTTCCAACTTATTGTTTGAAGCTTCAGTTGATATTGTTTCATCACCTTTGCTGCTTAATGTGATGCATATTTCTAACAGTGAAAATTACTCCAAATTGCAGATCGTAGTTAAGTGGGCGCGAAATTTACAAATCGAACTGGCAACCATTTTTACCTCAAACACGTCCAAAACACCATCGCGTAGTCCACTCTGGGACGAGACTTTTACCATCGCCAATTACACCAAGGAGGTCTCTACGTTTGTTGGCACTGGCTTACAATGAAGCTGGAACCATCACTTTCTGAGTTGTTAGCGACAACCTCGAGGTTTTCCTTCTTTGATGAGTTGTTAGATATAAATCCACTGGAGCCTCAATCATTGCTGCAACTTGAACTATTCAAGATAACCAAAATCATTGAGGATATCCATTCATACCTGAAGGAACTTGTTCGGGTGTTTGCAAAGATCAGCCAGTCGATCAATTTGAAGGAAGACCTCAATTGGTATTACGAGGGAAAGGATGAAATAAATCAATTGCTCCGTGACATGAGCCGAATAGACTCAATCACAACTCAATTGCTTGCAATCTTGGAAAAATCAACAGCTCCAGCATCCCTTCTTGTTGTGTTTGAACATTCAACCGATACATTGTTGGAAGTTAAGAAAGTCTTGATTCCATACAAGAAAAACCTTGACATTGCCTTTAATTACCGAGAAATAATTGACACAATCATAAGGTCCCTATCCCTTGAGATCGATGACGGCTTCAAATTGTTGTCAGAAATAAAATCAGCAAAGATCTCCAGCCCTCAAAGAGAACTCCCCAAATTCAATTTAAAAACTATTGCATCAAAGATGAAGTTCAATGACCGTACTTCAACCAATTTCTCGATAACTACCATGAGGTTACCCACATTCAACCGTGAAGATGAAGAACTATACAACAAATACTTGTCTCTCGAGGCAAAAATTGCCCCAATAAAAATATCTCTCGGGATTCTACCTCTCAAGATCAGTGAACTCGATCAAATGTGCTCGTCAACTTACTTTCCTCGGGCCAGATTCGAAGTTGTTTCTGCTTACGAAAGGCTCAATGAATCATGGGATTCCCTCCAGAAGTTTTTGCGCGAGGTAAAACGTGAAACCTTGGACAGCAAATGGAACGAAATCTTCAAGTACTTGACTGAAGAAGTTACTATGAAGTGCACTGAATTAGCCCAAAACTTTTCAGCAAATCAGAATCTTGACTATGAAATATCAGACGAGGTGGCATCGACCTACAAGCTTTGTTCCAATATTATCACTTTAATCAGTAAAGCCTTGCGGGAGTCAGTTGCAACGGATCCTTTGTTGATTTCAAAGTATAATGAGTTGGTAAAGATTTGGAAACGAGTCAATAATAGCATATACAACTCACCACGGAGAACTCCTTCTGCCAAATCTACTCCAAAACAAGTTGACAGTGATGGAATTAGATCGTTTCATAATACGCCTCGTCCAACAACCCCAGATCGAGGAACTCCAAATGGGTATGGAATAGATCTTGGAATCGATGTTGCAACATCCAGCATACCTTTCAGTATTGAGCAGCAAGATCGAATTAGAGATATTTTCGATATTACTGAATCATCCAAAAGAAAAAGCTTACGATTTAGTGAAGCGACCGTAAAAGTCAAATCAACACCGAATGATGAAAAGAACCTCCAGTTAGGTGCAAGTTTCTCTCAGCTCCAACTTTCCAGCAAGAAGTTTGATATGGAAAAGTTTTTAGCTCAAAAGTCAATTAAACCAACGCAAATTCCTCATATTCATCCCAAATATTTCCTTTGGGGATATCCAAAATTGAAAAAGAAAGTGTTCAAATCCAACAGATCTAGCGAAATCCCCAGTATCACACCTGATCATCCTGTTTTCAATTCGCCTTTCCGTCAGAAACAATATGGCGCCGCATTAGGATCACCAGTACGGACCATACAACGAATCAGCCCTTTGAGAGCGAGCTTATCTTCATTTCCAGCAAACAAAGGCCATAGTCCCATGCTCACTGTTCCTAATCTTTCATTTAAGTATGATGACCCGTCTAATCTTGATGACTTTTTCGTTGCGTACAACAGTACTCCACCCGACAGACCGAAAACAGCCATGGGGATGCGGGGCAACTACTAGACAACATCAGGTCCAAATAGCATTATTATTCAATTCGTTTTATTATTATTATTAATTAGTCTTTAGTATAGATGCATTATTCGTTGGGCTTGTATCTCCGTATACGTTCCTTTGGAGGTTTCTCTTCGGCACCCATAGTTTTACTGGTGAATCCATCCAAGAACCAGTCCTTACCAAAGAGCTTGTATGACCAACTACTCTTCTCCACCTGCCACTTCTCGGCCTCATCGTACTTTCTGACCTCCTGACCTTCCAACAATTCACCCTGTTGGACCTTTTTGGTCGAAGTGCCTTCTAAACGTCTGTATATTTCGTATGATGGAAGAAGAATGATTGGGATTGAGAAGAGGATCATGTAGATGCCGTAGTAGCGGTTTTTCACTTCGCGGGGAGCCTTTTTCCAGTTGGCTCTGCCTGTTTCGACTAATTCCTGGATAAACTCGTTATCTTTGGGTTTGGGTTTGGCCTTAGCATTCAAATCTCCCGTGGTAATCGGTTTGCGTCCTTCCTTATGGAAAGAAGAGTTGGCAAACTTGGACATTACTGCTGGTGTTGTATGGAAAGATGATGACGTTTGGGTGTGTATATTGGCCGAGGTCGCGCGCCTGCGTATGCGTCGCACATCAATATTTACCCTTTGGCCAAAAATAGCTAAATTGATCTGGCCATTTAAAGTGCCCATTAACACACACGAACACCAGCCATGTCGCTCCAACAACTCTTAGAAAAGCACATTGTCAACCACCCAAGGCCAGCAGGCTTGAAAGTGACCTACGGAACCGCTGGTTTCAGAATGAAGGCGTCCAGCTTGGACTACGTCAACTACACCGTGGGTATCATTGCCGCCTTGAGATCCAAGTTCCTCAAGGGCAAAACCATTGGTGTCATGGTGACAGCATCCCACAACCCTCCTCCAGACAATGGGGTCAAGGTTGTTGATCCTTTTGGAAGCATGTTGGAAGCCTCGTGGGAGGCCCACGCTACAACGCTTGCCAACTCGACACACGACGAGTTGTTGGAAAACATCGTCAAAATCAGCAACGACTTGGACATTGACTTGAACGAGCCCGCCAATGTCATTATTGCGATGGACTCTCGTGAATCGAGTCCTGCCTTACTGCAAGCAACCATCGACGGGCTCAACTCGGTCCCAGCCACTGAACATCACAACTTTGGCCTCTTGACAACCCCAGAACTCCACTACTTGACAAGAACACTCAATGAAGCTGCGTTTGGCACTGCATCTGAAGCTGGCTACTACAAGAAATTGGCCTCGTCGTTCAAAGAGATCTATGCATTGAGTGGCAACAGCTCCAAGATCAATATCACCATTGATGCCGCAAACGGTGTTGGTGCTCCCAAGGTGAAGGAGTTGATTGAAACTTACTTGCAGAACGAGATTGCGTTCGAATTGGTCAACGATGCCTACACGGAACCCGAAAAGTTGAACTTTGATTGTGGGGCTGATTACGTCAAAACCAACCAGAAGTTGCCCAAGAACGTCGAAAACCCCAAGAACAACGCATTGTATGCGTCGTTTGACGGTGATGCCGACAGATTGATTTGCTACTACCGTGAATCCACCAACAACCAGTTCAGATTGCTTGACGGAGACAAGTTGGCCACGTTGATTGCCTTGTTTTTGCAGCAATTGTTCAAAAACATCGATGCATCCAAGTTATCGTTGAACATTGGTGTTGTGCAGACTGCCTATGCCAACGGCTCTTCGACAAAGTACATCCAAGAAAAGTTGAAGCTTCCTGTCCGCTGCACGCCTACTGGGGTCAAGCACTTGCATCACGAAGCCGAGAAGTTTGATGTTGGTGTTTATTTCGAAGCCAATGGCCACGGTACGGTGATTTTTTCACCGGAAGCCGAAAAGAAAATCTTTGCCTACGAGCCATCGAGCGCTAAGGAGAAGGAAAGCATTGAGGTTTTGCAGGGCTTCACCCAGTTGATCAACCAGACCGTGGGTGACGCTATTTCGGACTTATTGGCGGTGTTGATTATCGTACATTACTTGGGATTGACGCCTCAAGACTGGGACCAATCGTATGAAGACCTTCCCAACAGATTGATCAAGGTTATTGTTCCTGACAGAACTATCTTCAAGACCACCAATGCCGAAAGAACATTGGTGGAACCTGCTGGGATCCAGCAAAAAATCGACGATCTTGTTTCCAACTATGTTGATGGAAGATCGTTTGTGAGGGCTTCCGGTACTGAAGACGCTGTCAGAGTGTATGCTGAAGCAGACACACAAGCCCATGCCGAGGAGCTCTCCCGGTTGGTTGGAGAGTTGGTTCAATGAATGAACATGCAGTGTATCTATATACTATGATCTATAATGCACTTTTTTGAACTCACCAGGAGTTGTTAGGTTCTTTCCAAGGGACCATACGCCGCGCTTCAAGCGGCGGGCCCGTGCCTCCAAGTCTCGGTACCACGACTCGTTGTTGCCGAACTCGGCGCCGACCTTACCCTCGTACACCACTCCCAAGCCTGTACGGATCATATCTGCACTGACATCGCGTCTGCCTGTCCATTTCCACACCTGGGCGCGGGCCACAAGCCGTTTGTACTGGTCGATTGAGTATGGCGTGACGACGACGTTGCGGCCAAGCACGTAGTCCTGGAGCCACTTTAGTGCTTCTTCCGAGTAGGGCTGTGCTGGTTTGCCCCAATGGGACCGTTCGGGAGCATCGACACCACAGAGACGCACCATGAGTGTTTCGTCCTTGAGCTCGCTGCGCAGCGTGGGGACCTTACGGAGCCAGCCCCAGCCCAACCACACGCCACCGGGCGTATGGTAGAAGCGGAAGTTGTCGCCGTCGCCCACACGGGTCACTCTGCCGTAGAGAGGCCGCTGGCTGTCCAAGATCGCCGGCGTCAAGTCCAAGTACGTGCGGACACGAACCACGTACCGCTTGTAGAAACGGTACGACACAAACAAGGACGTCGTAAGCCCAGCAGAAAGCAAGAGCACCTGCGGATGCAACAAACCAACGGCACGCTGCTCGTCGCGCACGGCTTCGTCGGGCATGCTTGTGGTGGATTGGTTTACCTTTTGGAGACGAGTTTAGGTTTTTGATGCGATCAGGGCTTGGCTGCAGGATTACAACCCGCACGTACCACCACCATCCGTTAAGAAGCGGAGACGAGAGCAATCACGAGACTCCAATTCGTTCCCCACACGCAAACATGTCGCTTCCAGACGGCGAGTACGAGCTTGATGTGTCGACCCTAATGGAATTAGCGGCCATCCACGACACAGACAACGTGGCTGTGCGGTACGGGTTCATTCCCGACTCCATGGACCAGACGAAGGCGCTTCGGCTCTACCAGAACGACCAGGAGTGCTACTTGAAGGCGAGTTCGGTGGAAAGTAATGGTGGTCCAGTGATCTTTGAGGGCATACCGCAACGGCATCGCGCAGGACACGCCGCCAGCGAGTCCTTCTACCTCACATTCACCCCGAACGACGGCAGGTCCGCCGTCCACCTCAAGCGCTTGAAGAGCACCATTCGGTTCAGCAAGAGCAGAAACGTGTCCAAGGTCCAGAAAACACTCGACCGTTTGGAGAAGGAGTACGAGAAGAACCAGCGGCCCCGCAGACCGCTGCCACAGGCGCAGAAACGACCACCAACAGCAAACAACACGCCCAAAATACCCAAGGACGACCCCATAATCAGCGAAGCCGACTTTGATGCGTTGGACGAAGATCTCCATTTTGACGAAGGGTCGCAGTTTCCAGACATAATCGTTGCTGATACCATTCCCAAGCCAAAAGAAAGAAGGAAAGCGGCGCCGCCCATCGTTGAGAAGTTCTCGGACGGTTTGGACATGGACGACGAGTTCAAGGATCTAGAAGACCAGCTCCAGGAAGTGTTGGAGGAGCAAGAAGTGCCAGAGAAACAAAAGACATACACCTACGATTCCGACGAGAGCGATGCGGACGATTTCCAGTTCTCGGGCATCAAAATTAATGACAACGACAACAACATTAAGTATACACAGCCAGGGAAGGCTTACGAGGACTATAAGGGCGACAAGAAGCCCATGAGTCTTCGTGACTTGGTTGACGGAACCAAAAAGACACGAGTTGAAGATTTGAGCAGCAGCGAAGAGGAATAATGAACTTCTACACAAGCGTTGTGGATAGAATGGCAATCTGCTGCAACGGCTTGTCGTTAGCATCTGTCTCCACTGCCTGGATATCACGCACCGTCTCAAAACCCTGGACAACCTCGCCAAAAATGGTGTGCTTGTTGTCCAAATGGCTGGCTTGGGCTGTGGTAATGAAGAACTGAGAGCCGTTCGTATTGGGGCCAGCATTGGCCATGCTGACCATGTACGGTTTCGCGTGGTTGAGCAAGTGATTGAACTCGTCTTCAAAGTGGCCGCCGCGTGCCGAATCGCCTCCCGTTCCGTCTCCCAACGGATCTCCTGTTTGTATCATGAACTCTTTAATTACACGATGGAAAATGACGTTGTTGTAGTACCTTCTCTTGCAGAGCTCGGTGAAATTGTCAACTGCTTTGGGTGCAAACTTGCTGTAGAGCTTAATTTTGATATCGCCAAGGGTTGTATGGAGAATGGCGTGCACATTTGCCGATTTGGTGGGCTTCTCTGACGCACCAGTCGTTGCAGTACTCGTAAGATCAATATCACGGGTCCCTTCATCCTCTTTGTCGTCTTTTTTGTTGAAGATAAACACCTTTTTCGAATTGGTGGCACTGGCCACCACCATGGGCCGTCTTACCAACTGCTTTTCAACAAGAGCATTGTTGGACGTAAGCATCGTCATATCAAACGTGTCGACCTTGACTTTGTTGAGGACAACCACTTTATCGAACCTGAGCGAGAGATGGGCCGAGTCTTCGTAGCCCAACGTCTTTATAACGGAATTGGTAGCAAGATCAACTGCCTTGATGCCTCCAGGACACGAATATACCAATACCTGGTCGTTGTTATCAAAAAACACGGCTCTGTTCCCTGCCAGAGTGGCCAGACGTTCGTTGCTGACGATACGCAAGTCAAAGTCCGGTTTGGACTCGTACACAGCCAACGATTCGTCCAACTTCTTAACGAGTTTGCCTGTAGCCACGGCAAAAATGCGGATCAAGTTGTCTGGGTCCGAGTACGTGGCAAAACTATCGCCACTGCTGCTTACAGCAAGACACATTGGCTGTGCTTTGGCCCGGACAATATCAAACAAGTCTGTTTCCGACTTGAGCTTGAACAAAAGGCCACTGGGAACCCCACCGTTGGGTGTCCAAAACTCAATGATGCCTCGTGTATCGGCCGAAATAAAACAGTTGTACTTTGGATTGAACACCACGGTCACGGTAGCATGCTTGTGCACAGCGGTGCCTGGAACTACCTCATCGTTGGCCAAATCAATGGTGTATGGTTTGTTTGTGTCGTGAACAAGAAGTTTATCGGTATTGTCTGCGCGGAACCAGGCGTTACTGGTGGCAGTGTGTGTGTTGGGGATAAAGTCGAGCGTTTTGACCTGAATCATGTCCAATGTGACCAAATCAAACACTTTGAGGTCGGGATCCATTTTTGCCACCGTGACTAGTGTGGTTCCCGTGGTGTTGATGAGAAGCTGGGCGATTTCTTTGTTGGGATGGGCAATGTACTGTTTGATGCAGATGAGTGAGTTGTCCAGCAGCAGCGGCAGCAGCAGCGGCACTTGACGTGTCCAGAACTTGACACTGCCGTTCTTATGGCCCAGCACCACGATCTGGTCCTCCAAAGTCTTTGCCAACACCGTCACGGCACTGTCGCTGGCATACGACTGGCGGTAAAAGGCGTCCATGTGTGCGTAATCGGCGCCAGTTTCGCCCAAACGCTTGCGTTTCTTGCGTGGAGGCGCCAGCAGCACGACATTTGGAGCAGAAAGCGAGGGACCAACGAATTCGTCGTCACTCAGCGACATGGCTACTTGTAGTTGATTGAGTTTTTGCAATCGCGCATCACCAAAACATAATCTCCACCACAGCAGCGCCATGAGTTTGCGTTCACGCGTCGAAAAGCTCGAGCAGTTGCTTCCAGCCTCCAGTTCTGGCCAATCAGAGCCGGTCGTTGTTCAAATTGCACGGCTCCAGCACCAGTTGCGGCAGATCTACCGCGAGCACGCCGAGTTGGCGGCCCTCAACACGCTCAGCAGCGAGTTTCCCTCCACCACCACCACCGCCACCAGCGACGAAACAGACGAAAAACGCAGCTTGGTGTTGCTAAAGTACCCCCACATCAAGCAAGCGTACGATAACTTGGCGGCGCTCGCTGCGCTCGACGTCCTGAGTCTCGTCAACTTTTTGCACTCGAGCCAGGAAACGGCCCACAGCTTTGGCGCTGACCGTGCAGCCATTGCAGCCCGCAAACAGGAGCTTCAGCAGCTCACACAGACCTTCCATGCGTTGGTGCTCAAGAACATGCTTGTTTTCGAGAAATACGTCGCTGTTGTTGTTGCCGAGAATGAGTTCTGGCTCGACGTCAACTCACGCATAGAAACACTCGCCCAAAGAAGCCGCCAGCGGCACAGAACGGCAACCCAAGAGAACAAGTACACACAGTGAGCTGCTAAACTTATCTATTGCTCCTATATAATGCTACGCTAAACAGAAATGGTCTTCCAGATATTCAAGCCGTCTCCACCGGTAGAGACCAAACAACCAGGGATCTGCTTGTGCCATCTGACATCCTTGACGTCTCTCTGCCAGTGCACAAACAACAACTGGGGCGGAATGTCATGCAATTCTTGGATCTCTCTTCTTTGCTGCGAGATCTCCTCGTCGTCGGCCTCCACAGCCAAATCCCACAATGTGACGGTGTTATCTTCGGACGAAACAGCAATGATCGATTCGTCCAACGGATTGAACGAGATCGACGTCACGGCTGACTTGTGGAAGTCGTAGTGGGCCACAGGCGACGGAGTCGTTTGTCCGTTGAAGTTACGCAAGTCCCACACGCTCCACGACCCGTCGTCGTGGCCAGAGGCCAACAAATGGTTGATCTTGTCACACCACGAGATCACATTGACGTCTGTCTTGGACGCAGCAACAGAGATGGCAGGCTTGTGCTTCTTGGATCTCGTGTCCCAGATACGGACGTATCCGTCGGTTCCAGCAGTAGCAAACACTGTTGATTCACCCGTGGACCACTGGATATCTTCAATGGAGGCATCAGATGCATAGAATGGCGTCTTGTCGGTGGCCCAGTTAGATGTGGTTCTCGTGGTCAAATGAACACGCCCAGTACAATCTCCTGTCAATAAAGCACCGGTATTTATCAAGGGCGACCAGTCCAAGCCATAACCCTCGACATTGCCGTGGGCCCTGATGGTATGCATTGGTCTCTTGGCCGTCTTGGGGATCATGTAGCCAGGAGTGTCAAAGGCCTTGAACTGCAGTGCCAAGTCATAGATGTACACCTCACCGTTCTCAGACATGGTGGCCGTCAAGTACTCGCCTGTTTGGGCCGCATGGGGCGACACTCTGATTCTATTGGTGGTATGCTTCAATGGTATGCTTTCGCTATCCACAATGGGGTCGGAATCGTTGTCGTCTTCGTCGTCATCGCCTTCATCTTCATCATCTTCGTCCTTGACCAAAGTCTTGGCAAGCGACGACAACTTCATCGTGATCAACTCGTTGTCCTTGCCGCGTGATGCCTGTGTGGCTGTCGTGAGGTACACGGAGGCAGGATACGTTCTTCTCTCGTTACCAAGGTTGTCTGGCAACACATCCACAGTCAAACATGGCCATGGCATGTTGACGTTGTGCAACATTTCGTACACGGAAGGATCGGCTTCCAACACTTCGTCAGGGCCCAATGGTTTCGACTTGTGAGGCAAGTAGATCGAAGGCTCGCTGGTTTCTGGTTCCTTTTCGGCCTCTGCAATCTTTCTGGCAGCAGCCTCTTCGTCCAACTCTTCGTCATCTTCGTTGTCGTCCAATTCAATGATCTCTCCGTCACTTTCAAAGTCATCGCCGTACGGATCCTCAAACTCGCCCATTTCTATGTCTCCTTCGCCCGAAACAGCAGTTTTGGGCACAGAGTTCTCGGCCGTCTTGGCTGCAGCATGGTTCTGCTGCGTAAGGTCGTCTTCCGCAGATCTCTTGGACATTGTGTCGTGGTGAAAGAAGCTGAGAATCCATCTCGAGGTGGCATCACGAAATTGAAAAATTGTTCGCGCTTGGTCGGATCACGTGATTTCTCATCCATGCAATCTACCAAAGTATGCGATACCCACATCCTTTACCTCAGCGATGGACAGGAAGGCGTTCCTTACTCAAGAGGCTCCAGAAGGCTATGTTGCTGGCATTGGTCGTGGTGCTGTTGGATTTACCACGAGCGCAGAGACCAGTTCGCGCATTCTGCCGGGGTTCTTGATTGAGCAGAAGGACGAAGACGAAGAGTTTGAAGATAACAATTACGCCAATGATGAAGGAATCCTTGTTGGTGGCCAAGACAAAGAAGACTTGGAGGCTGAAAGGATCTACAACGAGATAGAAGCGAGATTGCATTCAAAACCGATTACTGAGCTGGCAGTGGTGGCTACTACGAAGGAAACTACGCTCAAGAACAAGTTTGCAGACCTTAAACGGGCACTCACCAGTGTATCAAAAGACGAATGGGCCAATTTGCCTGAGGCTGGAGATATGACACGCAGAAACAAACGGGCTCGATTATTGGAACAGCTGCAGCAAAGAAGCTACGCCGTTCCTGACAGTATCATTGCTGGCGCCGGTGGATCAGTGCTGACCAACTTCCAGTCCATTTCTGACGCTAGAGACAAGCTTCTCAGCAGTCAGCTTGATCATTTGGCACCACAAGTTGAACGTGACGAAAAGCTCTATGATGATCTCATTGCCATGGACGACGATATCGACAGTAAGGTTGCGGATATCAAGAAAGCGCGGTCCATTCTTTCATCGTTGAGGAAAACAGAACCCCACAAAGCCAACTCATGGATTGCTTCTGCCAGATTGGAAGAACAGGCGAAGAACTTGGACGCAGCCAAAAAGTTGATCGTAGAAGGCTGTCACAAGGTTGCAAAGAGTCCAGATGTATGGCTAGAGAGTATAAGGATACATCAGAAATCGCTCGATGGTACCAAATTGTGCAAAGCCATTGCGGCAGAAGCAATACTGATCAACAGTCGGTCGGAAGAGTTGTGGCTCAAGGCATACGAATTGGAAAATGCATCCGATGTCATATCTCGAAGAAAAACATTGATGAAAGCACTTGAATCCATTCCAACGAGCGTTGCAGTATGGAAAGAGCTTATAAGTATTGAGGATGAGGAACATGATGTCAAGAAACTTCTCTCCAAAGCAATCGAGATGTGTCCGACCGAATGGGAGTTCTGGCTCGGTCTAATTTCATTATCGGACTACAAGCAATCGAAAGAATTGTTAAACCGGGCAAGAAAGCAGTTACCTGGTAACGTCCAGGTATGGTTGACTGCCGCAAAGTTGGAAGAACGTGAAAATGCCGACGTGGATGGTCAAAAGATTGTCAAAATGTTGAGCAAAGCATTCGGTGAGATTGATAGCCAGGATAAAGATATATGGATACTGGAAGCTGCAGATGCCGAACTGGAAGGCTTTGTGAAAACCTGCGAGGCTATCGTTGTTAATGTGTTGAAACTTGATGATTTAAGTGGCAATTTGCTGGCATTATTTGCTAGTGCAAACAGGCTTGTCTCACAATCACGGCCTCGGACGGCAAATTTCATCTACCAATACATTACCGATCAGGATTCAACCAATACTGAAAACTGGTTGAAGTTGCTTGGTTCGTTAAGAAACGGCAACGACCTCAACACGTTGTACCAATACTATGCCCGTGTCATCGAACTTAACCCTCAAACTGAACTTTTCCATTTAATGTACGCAAAGGATAAGTGGAAGTTACTGAATGAAGTCGAAACAGCAAGAGATATCCTTTGCAAAGCTAGTAATTTACTTCCGGAAAGTGAAAACGTATGGTTTGCCAGAGTAAAATTGGAATCGAAAACTGGTAACTTCACCGCCGCTGAACAGATCTCCAATGAAAGTATCAAGAAAATACCTCATTCTAGTGCCAAGGTATGGTACAAACATATTCATCTTGAGAGATTTATGCATAAGGGAGATACAGAACGATTACTTTTATTAGCACAAGACGGGTTGGACAAATTTCCTGAATGTGCCAACCTTCATTTACAAAAAGCCCAGATTCTTATAGATGCAAAGGATTATGAGCTTGCAAGAGACTCAGTGTCTAAGGGCGTTAGATTATGTCCACAATCAGAGGAACTTTGGATTTTATTGTCGAAAATCGATGAAACATACAAAAAAGTTGTCATTAGAGCCAGATCTGTTTTGGATACTGCGCTACTCTCCATTCCTAAAAGTGACAAGTTGTGGTTTGCAAAGATTAAGTTGGAAATCAGAAATAATGACCTCGTAGCTGCCAGACAGCTTACAAATAAAGCATTGAAGGAGTTTCCGCTGTCTCCTCAGATATGGATACAGTATTTATCATTAATTCCCAAGATGTCTCATAGGAAGAATGCCTTTTTGGATGCAATGAAAAACACCAATAATTCACCACAGGTTTTGTTAAGTATAGGTGTCTTTTTCTGGATAGATGCCAAGTTTCCAAAAGCCAAATCATGGTTTGAACGAGCACTAGAGGGAGACCTTTCCAATGGAGACACTTGGGGCTGGAACTTCCTCTATGTTTCCAAACATGGTTTACCAGAAGATAAGCAAAAGCTACTACAAAGGTATGAACAAAATTATGAAGACATTAATCGGAGCGATACGTGGAATGCTATAAATAAGAATGTTGAAAACTTTGATAAATCGCCAATGCAAATTTTAGAATTGGTAACAGAGAGTCTTAGCAAGAGCTACTAAGAACGGGATTTCTCGTACAACTTCAAATTCAATGAACTCAAGAAGCATGGAATCTGATCTTTATCATATGTTGACAGCAACTGTTCGTACAATCCTTTGAATTCATAGTTGCCGTATGCCTTCAAGGATTTGGCCTCTATGTCTATGATCAAGTACGAGTTGTCAGAACTGCTATATCTCGAAACAAGTTTGACCCGCGAAAACAATTCGTTAGGGTTGATGGGACTTGGAAGAAACTCGATTGTGTATCCAAAGTATTTTGAAATGATACTTAAGATATCTTTACTCTTCTGGCCATAGATCTGCTTCAAACGATTAATTCGTTTGGATAGTTCATCCACTTTGTTTTGAAGAAGAGTCTTATCATTTTCTTGACGTTCGAAAACCGACCGTGGAATTGTTTCCACCGTCGTTTGGTTATTCACATATTTGTCGATCAAATCTTGGTTCTCCTTTCGTAACACATCTAATGTTTCTTGTTTGACTATTTGACTCAATGCTGCAGGATTGCTTCTCAATTGAAGAACACGGATCTGTTCCTTCTTAGTGTCTATAGATTTTGAATTATTAATATGCTGGTTTAATTTTTTGACGTCACTCTCTAACTTCTTTTTTTCAGATAAGAGCTGGATATTTTCGGCTTCTAGCTTATGAATTTGCGTCTTGTATGGATCGTTAAAGTTGTTTGTCTTGTGTCTCTTTGTTTCAGAGCACTGTTTATCGGAATTGGCTTGTAATTGTTTCTGTAATGAGTTTATTTCCTTTCTATAATCATCAACAAGCTTTTCCAAATTGTTGAGGTACTGGTTGGTCGAGGTGTTATCTATCAGATGTTGTTTGGAGTTGATTTCATCTAATTCTTTGAGCAGCTTTCTCAAATATTCGATTTCTTTTGAGTTTAACAATTTCTGTCTCTCAAGTTTGGCAATGACCTCTTGATTGGTCTTGTGAGTGTTGGACATAGAGGAGATTTCGTCCTGTAGCTCCTCGACTTTTTGCTGTAAAGATGAAATTTTGTCATTGAGCTGATTAATTTCCAGTTGGGCACTGTCATATTTGTCCTTATAGACCAACAGTTGATATTGTAGCAGTTTAAACTTTTCAAGAAACGTTCTCACCTTGGATTCGTTGGTCAAAGTACCGGATTCGTCCTTGATAGCCTCATCTATCGTGGCAAAGAAATCGTTAAACTTGTTTGTCAACTCCAAATGTTCAATTTCTAGATTACAATACTTTTCTTCAATTGCCAATAAATTGTTGTTCTTGTTTGTGAGCGATATGTTTTTCTGCTTGAGTAATTCAAAAGACGTTTTGTTTTGTAAAAGAGTGTCAATTTTTAGCTGGAGCTGGCCATTGATTTTTTGGAGGGAAGCGTTTTTGTTGTTCAAGTTTTGGTTCAACTTGTGAATGGAGCTATCGCTGGTAAGTTGCTTTGAATGTTGTGCCAATTGGTCCGTTAGGTCATCGTTTATGCGATACAACTCCTCGATGGTTGATTTCAACGACAGGACTTGGAGCTGAACCTCGTCGTTTGCCTTTAGCTGGTAGTTCAAATCTGACTTGATGTGTTCGTATTTGCGGAGCAAGCGATTGTTTCTGGTGTCAAGCTCGTTGTACTTGTTCTTTAGGGTTGTGTTTTCTTGTTTGAGTGCCTCCAACTCTTTAGATAATGACCATTTGGTCGAGTCGGCAATCTGGTGCTGGTTTTCAGCCCGGGAATCGCTCTGTTTCTTTTCCTCGTAGAGATAGTCAAAGTTTGCCTTTAGTTTGTTGTAATCATCGCTTTTCTTGAGAAGAAGCTTCTCGTAATTGGCCACAATGGTGTCTTTTTCTTGTTGGAGGAGTTTCTTCTCTGTCTGCTCGGAAGAGAGTTGGTACTCGAGGCGTGAGATTGTCAGTTTGTGGCTGAGCGCCTCTGAAATCCGTGAATCCTCGTGAGGATTCTCAAGAAACAGCGACGAACGGGACATGGAAACGCTTTGCAAACAATAATAACCTCGCGATTACTATTTTCTACACAAAGTTTTTTATAAAGTCGCACTTTGTAATCGAAAACACGAGTCAAGACTCACACCCATCTTTCTTCTTATGTCGAAGGTGTAAGTATCCACGGACAAACACAAGACATTGAGGGTTCACTAACACAAACAGTCCCAGAAATTTTAAGCTTTTGGAAGAGTTGGAAAAGGGCGAGAAGGGCCTTGGTGCCGAGTCGATCTCGTATGGATTGACGAACCAGGACGATATCACCATGACGTACTGGAACGGAACCATATTGGGACCACCACACTCGACCCACGAAAACAGAATCTATTCATTAAACATTGTGTGTGATGCCAATTATCCTGACCAGCCACCAAAGGTGACTTTTGTTTCCAAGATCAACTTGCCCTGCGTCGATAGCGAGGGCAACGTCGTTGTTGCTGACTTTGACACCTTGAAGAACTGGAAGCGCGCATACACCATGGAAACAGTGTTATTGGAGTTGAGAAAGGCCATGGCCTCTCCAGCCAATAAGAAGTTGCCTCAGCCAGCTGAAGGCTCGACCTACTAGTTATATGAATACATGAAATCATTTAGACATTTTCCTAGCATAAATATCCTATATGTGACCCTCTGCCTCCATCTCCATCATCTTGCGGAAATCCTTTTCGGCATTCATGAATTCCCGCACCTCGTCCTTGAACCTGGTGCCCTGGACCAACGCCCGGTTGGTTTGGGCATCAGTCACTTCTATATTGACCCAGCGTTTCTCCACCTTCTTCTGACCATCCACCTTGACCGTCCGTGGCACAAGACACCGCTGGAACACGCGCTTGAACGGCAAACACAAGATCTCGGGCAGCTGGCTCCGGTCCCCAAACGCCCGGAACGTACATTCGTGCTGTGTGATCGACTTGAGGGTACACTCAAACTCAGCAGGCCGCTCAAGCTGGTCGCGGTACCGGTGCTGGACCTCGCTACGGTTATATACGGGTATAGGTGGCGCCATCCAGCCCGCGTAGTAGTTTCGTTTGGGCAGGAAGTGTGTGGATTCTCGCGAGAAAAATCACTCTACAAATACAGGAATGCATTATATATATTTGCAGTCATTCAGCACCGGACATTAATACCTTTCCTTTTCTCTGTTTCCCTCAATTCAAACATCACTTGGGACCCAACAAACAAGCAAAGCGACGACAACACAAAAAACTCGATACCTGCGGCCGTGCTGAACATCTCGCTGAGCAACGCAACCGTTCCGTCCTTTCCAAGACAAAACCCAAACAAGTTGGCCAACATCATCATCCAAATGTTCATCACTGCCCCCAGGGCACACACATGCCTGAACCACCACTCATCTTTAAACTTTTGAGCGACCACGGTGGCTAAAAGTTCCGGCAACAAAAAGATCACCACAAGCCACCCCCACATCAAGAGCTTGAGCTCGATATCGTGCCAGATAGCAACAAAACTAAACACCAACAAACTGTTGACGATTCTCATCTTGCCACCACCACCCAACGGCACGTAGATGTATCTGATGACCCATCTGTTGAACGACCGGTGCCATGCTCTCCAGAATGCAAGGGCAGAGAAATTGTTGTTCATGCAACGAATCATGTTTTCGGGAGGATCAATGCCGTCCAAGAGACTCCAGAACCGGAAAAGACGCCATGGAATCAACAACTTGAGCCAAATCACGTTCAAATTAAACAACCCCAACATCGAGATTTGAAATGGGGTGTCGCCATCCCAGGCTTTCGTCTTCGATACAGCAACAACATACATGAAATGTAACACAAATTCCATCACCAAAATACAGAATACCAACCTGGCAAAGTAAACGGCTGTTCTCTTATAGTTTTTGACCGAGTTTAATTGTTGATAATTCGACTGGTAAATGAAATCATTGAACGTTATAACTGGTCCAACTATGAATAACGGTGTGTAGGTCATGTATGCAATGTAGTTGATTATTCCATAATCAGAAATGGGCAATGGAGCCGTCAACCTTTCTCTATCTTCAAGATTTGAAAGCTTAGAGGGCTTTGCCTCTGCAAAAATCGAGCCAGATTCTTCCTGCTCCCTCTTCTTTTCCAAGTAGTCAATATTGAACGAGATCATACGTAAAAGATTAAAGTTGAAAAATACATCCCAACGTTCAATAATACCTTTGAATCCATTATCGATGAAATCGATTCCAAAGGGGTAGGCTCTGAAGTTATCATTGATGAAAAGCGTCAGAATGCCATAGATCCACGTAAGCCACACAGCGGCCCTCGTAGAAGGAACAAACCTCGAGATGGCATAGTTGATCGATACGTGGATCAAGACGCGTAAACTGTTGGTTCCATGGGCAGCAAAAAGGAAAAAGAGTCCAAACCCAAAGTCAAAGTAAGTTCTCTTACTTAACCGCAAAATATAGGTAACAATCCTTCTCAATCCACAGTGTAAAACAATTAATCCACTGATGAGCATTAGATTGTTTCTGAAAAAACGGTATTGCTGGTCGGAATTGTCCACTTTTCTGCCAAATAACCAGCCATCGCTTAGCAAATGAGCAAACCGAGGGTAATTTGGGTTGGTTTCATTAGATGCATCCATGGCAGTTTTGAACATGAGCGGCACTGCTATGGCGAACACCACCAAGTATATTTTGAATTCAATGGTTGACCATCTGGAAATGCTTGCTTTTGAAATGATGGCCTGCTTTTTCTGTGCTACTGTTGACGGCTGCAGTCTTGTGTCAAGTGTTTCTAAAGAGAAAAACGATAAGATCAGCGCCATACTAACAGGGTGACAATTGTGTTTATTCTCAGTGGATGAATCTGGGGCAGACGTGTAGGATACATTTGCATGTTAGAGCCGTTGGATTTACATTTTAGTGCGTAAGAAAAAATCTTGCAAGTTATCCAAATCGCTTTGCAGATTACTTGAGGTCTATTCAAGAGCGAAGACATACAGAGAGAAACCCTCTTCATCAATGTCGGACGAATTCGAAAGAAGACCAAATCCAAAAGGATGGGTTGCTCCAAAAGCACCATACAATCCATATGATCCCACGGATGAAAGACCCCCTGAAGGGTACCCATCTGAATATAAGGTTCCAGGCAAACAGCCCGAGGGCTTTTCATCGATACCCAAGAGTCCTACGCAGTATAAGAAGGTGAATGAGACCATGAAACGCTTAAACTATACGCCCAGGCCTGCTTCTGAACTTTATCCTGGTCAGTTCAAGGTCTTGCGTCGAGTTGATACCAACCAGCGGTTAAACACGGGATCCCGGTGGTTTGGAACGTTTTTGGGCTCCTCCATCGTTATCTACTTTGCATTTTTCCACCGCTGGAACGACGGTCGAGAGAACGTGATGTCTGATTTCTACCGTGCAAGATTGAGCATAAAGGATAAGGTGTTTGGTTTGACCGAGGAAGAGTACGACGATTTGTACCACCCCAGGGAACCCAATGTGGTTATCAAAAACGTTAGGGATACCGACTATGTTCCTGAATCCATACGTAAGACTACTGAAAACGAATATGCATTGAACAGACCGGCAGAGAGACATGTGTTGGAAGCCCAGCGCTTACAACAGGAACAAGAAGAAAAGTTGTTGAGAGAAATGGACATGCACAAGAAGTTTGCCATGGAGTTGATAAGAGATGGCGATTACGTCGAGGAGAAGCCCAGAAAGAAGTGGTTTGGCATCTTTTAGAAAATGTATATAGAAACGCGCGAATCATTTTATATTAAACATAACATGCAACAAGTATCACGACTAGTTACCTTGTTTAATATTGTCAAGTTCTGCTTCATAGTGGCGACCATCTCGCTTTGTCGGCAGCTTGGAGTAGATTTCAGGTCAAAGAAGAAATTGCTTCCTCATCCAGATGAAATAACTAAAATCACCTCGGCTACAGATATTGCTGAAATCGTCCTGGCCCGAGGTTACCGCGTGAGAGAACATGTTATCACCACCAGAGACGGTTATCTTTTGGTGATTCATAAACTTGAACATTCACACTCACCAGCACCTCGTGCTGACAAAGTTGCCTACTTCCACCATGGCCTCATGACAAACTCAGAGATCTTTGTCTTGGGCTCGGAAAAGAATAAAAACCTCCCATTTTTACTTGTAGATTTGGGTTGGAACGTATGGATTGGCAACAACAGAGGAAACAAGTATTCACGGAAACATCTTAAGCTTTCAGTAGCCGATCCCGAGTTTTGGAACTTCTCCTTGGACGAATTTGCCTATTATGACATTCCAGACACCATCACCTACATTAGCGAGTTCCATAATTGTCAAAAGATAACCTATGTGGGGTTTTCTCAAGGATGCTCTCAATTTCTTGCCAGTTTGAGCTTGAATCCCAGTCTCAACAACAAGATCACTCGATTTATCGGCTTATCTCCTGCAGTTATTCCGCAAAACCTCAACCATCCCATATTCAAGATCCTCGTGAGTCAAACAGCCAAGGATAATCGGTTTCTCCATAGTTTTTTTGGGAACCGTGCCGTACTCCTGTCAGTGACTTTTTGGTCTTCGGTCATGGGACCCAATTTTTACGAAAAGATAGTTGACTACAGTTTATACCTATTATTCGGCTGGTCCGGACACAATCTTTCGGAATCACAAAAACTAGTTGGATATGGCCATATGTTTTCCAATTCCTCCGTCAAATCTTTGGTGCATTGGTTCCAAATCATCAAAGCCAAACGGTTCCAGATGTTTGACGAAACGTGCTCTATTGGTAACACAAATTTGATATCACTTCTGGAGCGTAAAGGATATTTGGTGGCTCCGTTTCCTGTTGCTCACCATCTTGACATTCCCATGACGCTTTTCTATGGCGATTCCGATATTCTTATCGATATCGATCGTACAATGGAACTCATTCTAGACCAAAACGACAAGATGAAATCAAAGTTGGATGTAATACGGTGCCCTGGTTACGAACATTTAGACACCATTTGGGGCAACGATGTCTACGAAGATGTATTTGCAAAGGTATTGGAAATAGTAGACGGTTCCCACTAATGTTTTTGCAGCAAAAACCCTCTACGTAGCTAATGGAAAGTTACCCGGATTGTCCGCGCTGAGTATAAATAGTCGCCAGATGGCCCAAAATTTTCGCTTCTTCTTTAACGCAAAAATCACAGCCATTTGCAACGTTAATGCATTCCTTTGAGGTTGAACCCATTACGGCGTTCTGACCCATGACCAACGGGATATAGTTGTGGATTCGTCCTTGAAATGGACTGGAGAACAAATAGTTGATCTTGGGTGCAGCATTCCATCAGTAAATGTTTTACATTTCTAAGGGATTACCTTCGTGTGCCCGTATGGGGATTGGTGCAATGATCAGCAAGACATTTATTCTTTGTAGAAAGTGTTTCTTTTACTCTTTTTAATTCCGTCGCGTACGTTAGCAAAGCCCTCTATCTCACGCTTTATTGTAAATGTATGGTTACGATATATTTACAATAAGCCCACACCGCATAAGCTAAGAATAGAAACATGGCCGGGCCGAGAGGCTTCTATTTGTTATGTCTTGAGCCGAGTTTGCCAGCTAATTCCGCCAAGGTATCGTAGGTAAGCGCTTCCTCCTGCAGATTAATATCACCAATGTGATATCACAGTGGCTTCTTCACCATAAAATCTTAGATATTCACCGTCCCGACTATAAGTTCACGGCATAGCATCCAGAATGAGACTCTGGACCGTCCTAATACTATGTGGCCTATGTCTAGCTACTCCATTTGAACAAAAGTCGTTGTATACTAAAGATGTGCTGGTGGCCCCCAATTGCTCTTCCGTGAACCAAGTCCCAAGACCACAACAGTGTCAGTATATTAAAGACAATTGCAACGATGATGATCACAATATTGGCAAGTTTGACTACTTGTCCTTGTACTACTGTCGACTAGCCAATTTCTCACCAGTGTCATTTGTGCCATTACTTGTGTTTCTAGTGGTGTTTTTTATTGCATTGGGGTTAACGGCATCCGAATACCTTTGTCCCAACCTTTATACCATTTCCAAGCTCTTGAGCCTACCAGACCACTTGGCTGGGTTGACCCTTTTGGCTTTGGGTAACAGTGCACCCGATATCTTAAGTACTTACAAGGCAATGCATGTGGGCTCTGGCGCATTGGCCCTCTCGGAACTTATGGGTGCTGCTCTATTCATCACTACAGTCGTTGTGGGGTCCATGGCAGTCATACATCCCTTCAAAGTACCCAAGAAATCATTTACTCGTGACGTTGGCTTCTTCTTGGCAGTGGCTTGCTTAATTTTGATAACGTTGCTCCTGTCCTACTTAACCTTTTTCACGTGTATTGTATTGGTTGTGGCATACGTGTTTTATGTGGTATTTGTTGTCTTCACTTACTCATTGCTGAAACGAAGATCCAAAAAGCAATTGAAGTACAAGCGTGCTAGAGCAAACTACTCTGCAAGCACCTTGCCATCCAGCGTTCCTATCACAATCCAGGATCCCAATGAAATTTATCTAGACAGCTTTGCTGAGCTTCCCACGATTGATGAATTGAGACCAAACCAACACGAGGAAGCTGAGCTCTACAATGAATATGACAATTTCGTCAAGTCACATCCATCAAGTCCCGCTAAACTTCTTCCCAATGTTGGAAGTTATGGGCTTAAGGTTTTATTGAAAGATTTAAGTCAGCATTCACACGTTCATGACCCCTCCTTGAATATTTCTGCTACTTCGAATTTATCACTTCCACAGCATGAACCACTTGCCCATCATTTAAACGTATCCCCCACATTCAAACCTTATAGAGATGACTCAGAGAGCCCACCAGACCAAGAGGACAACTTACCGCCATTAATTATAGAAAGCAATAACACTCTTGGTGAAGAAGATGATGACGATGAAGAGGAAGAAGAGGATGACGTTGCTGCTTCTTTTGTGCCATACATGAGGTATAGAGCTAAAGGAGTGCTCAAGTTTTTCAAAAACGAAGATTCACGTTTGGTTGACTTTCTTGCACCTCAGTTGCATGAATTTTCTGAACTTGGAGCTTCAAGTAAGTTATATTGCATCGTTGCGCTTCCCATAGCTGTCATTTTGAGACTTACCAATCCTGTCAGAGACGAGGCTGTGCTAGGAGCATTAAATTCCAAAGGATTGAATGGTTACGATAGTATTTTGCAGTTCAATGAGGTAGCAGATCCAGAAGACGAGGACGAGTTTGACTACAAGTTAGATAAATCCTTATTGGGTGTCCAAGCAGTGTTTGGCACAATTTTTCTTTTCTATGTCTTCTTTGGTGAATCTTTTCATTACTGGTACTTGTGGATCCCCTTCGGTGCCTTTTTTGGTGCATTTTGCAGTGCTGTCATCGTGAGAAACTACAACATCGACAAGGTCGCCTCGATACATTCAATTTCGAAAGTGAAAATCATCAACTATACAGCAGCAGTGCTAGGCTTCATCATTGCCATTTCATGGATATCTCTTTTTGCCACGGAAGTTATCAGTATCCTCAAGGCTGTTTCAATTATATTTGAATTGAGTGACGACATTTTGGGAATCACCGTGTTTGCGTTGGGGAATTCGATTGGCGATTTTATATCCAACTTCACCATTGCCCAAATGGGAATGCCATTAATGGCCTTTGGTGCTTGTTTCGGTGGGCCCCTCCTTTCTGTATGTGCCATGGGAGTTAGTGGTTTAATAATTATCCCACAAAAGGGCTTGTCTCCCGGATACAAGATTGAAATAACGGCTACTTTGCTTATCACTTGCTTGGCATTGATTATAAACATCGGCCTTATACTCTTATGTGTTCCTAGAAACAATTGGATTCTCGATAGACGTATTGGATCTCTATTGATAGCCAATTGGTTTGTTGCGACTACACTCTGTATCATATTTGAACTTCTAAAATAGTACTACAATTGCATTCATCCAAAATATACATTTAACCATAAAAACAGTCTTGCTAAATATTCACATTTTCTTAATCAACTTCTTCAACAGTTGGACCACCATTACCAGCAGCATCTGAAGGTGGTGCTCCACCTGGGAACCCACCCGGACTACCAGCACCGGTACCTGGAGGTGCTCCACCAGAACCGTAAGCCTGGGAGATAATTGGGTTTGCAATAGACTCCAATTCCTTATGCTTCTCACTGTATTCGTCAGTGGAAGCTTGTTGGGACTCGTCAAGCCACTTGATCGTTTCATCGACCGCGCTGGTCAACTTCTCCTTGTCAGCTTCGCTAATCTTGTCCTTCATTTCACCTTCACCAATGGTGTTTTTCAAACTGTAAGCATAGGATTCCAATCCATTCTTGGCTTGGATTCTTGCTGCTTCCTTTTCATCTTCTTCCTTGTACTTCTCAGCTTCGTTGACCATCTTTTCAATTTCTTCCTTGGACAATCTTCCCTTGTCGTTTGTAATTGTAATCTTTTGTGTCTTACCAGTACCCTTTTCCAAGGCGGAAACATTCAAGATACCGTTGGCATCAATGTCAAAGGTGACTTCAATCTGTGGGACGCCTCTTGGTGCTGGAGGAATGCCTGATAATTCAAACTTACCCAACAAGTTGTTGTCCTTAGTTCTAGTTCTTTCGCCCTCAAACACTTGAATCAAGACACCTGGTTGGTTGTCAGCGTATGTGGAGAAAGTTTCGGACTTCTTGGTTGGAATAGTGGCATTTCTGTTGATCAACTTGGTCATAACACCACCAGCGGTTTCAATACCCAAGGACAATGGAGCAACATCCAACAATAACAAGTCTTGAGTCTTGGAAGAAGTATCACCGGTTAAGATGGCAGCTTGCACTGCAGCACCGTAAGCAACAGCTTCATCGGGGTTGATAGACTTGTTTGGCTCCTTACCGTTAAAGAAATCAGAAACCAACTTCTGAATCTTTGGAATTCTGGTGGAACCACCAACCAAAACAATTTCGCCAATCTGGGACTTATCAATCTTGGAGTCCTTCAAGACCTTTTCAACTGGGTCTAAGGTAGATCTGAATAAGTCAGCACACAATTCTTCAAATCTAGCTCTGGTGATTGAGGTATAGAAATCAATACCTTCAAAGAGAGAGTCGATTTCAATCGATGTTTGAGCAGAAGAAGACAAAGATCTCTTTGCTCGTTCACAAGCAGTTCTCAATCTTCTCAAAGCTCTCTGGTTGGAAGATAAATCTTTCTTGTGCTTTCTTTTGAATTCTGCAATGAAATGGTTGACTAATCTGTGATCAAAATCTTCACCACCCAAGTGAGTGTCACCAGCCGTTGCCTTAACTTCAAAAATACCGTCATCAATGGCTAACAAAGAGACATCAAACGTACCACCACCCAAGTCAAAAATCAACACGTTGTGTTCTCCAGCAGTAGTACCCTTTTTGTCCAAGCCGTAAGCAATGGCAGCTGCGGTTGGTTCATTGATGATTCTCAAGACATTCAATCCGGCAATCAAACCGGCATCTTTAGTGGCTTGTCTTTGAGAGTCATTAAAGTAGGCAGGAACCGTCACAACAGCATCGGTAACCTTTGTACCCAAAAAACCTTCAGCCGTGTCTTTCATCTTGGTAAGAACCATTGAGGAGATTTCTTCAGGGGAAAATACCTTGGTTTCGCCCTTGAATTCAACTTGAATATTAGGCTTTCCACCCTTGTCGATAAGCTTGAAAGGGAAGTGCTTTATATCATTTTGGACTTCGGTGTCTGAAAATTTACGGCCAATTAATCTTTTGGCGTCAAACACGGTATTTGCCGGGTTCATTGCTGCTTGGTTCTTGGCTGCATCACCAATTAATCTTTCAGTGTCAGTGAATGCAACATACGAAGGTGTTGTTCTGTTACCTTGGTCGTTTGCGATAATTTCAACTCTGTCATTGGCAAAATGTGCCACACAGGAGTAAGTAGTACCTAAATCAATACCAATTGCTTTGCTCATATTCAATTATCTTTTGTTATTCTCTAGTAATGAGAGCAAGTAAAAGGAGCCATTGGTTTCCTTTTATACATAAAATGGGGGGGTGTGACGAATTGGGGGGTCGCAAAAGGTGTGGCCGGGGCCGCGTAACCCAGACTTTTCTACAACATTCCAGTGGTTTCCAGAACGTTCTCGAACTTTCCAGTGCCAGCCAAAAGTAAGGGTATAAATGAAAGATTCTACATTAATTCATCATAATATGACCCACCTTGCAAACTGTTGCTGCTGTTCACCCTCAATTGATTAGTGTTAAGGGGTAGAAAGAAGTTGCAAAAAGAGTGAGGGTGAGGTTGCACCGGTGTTTATCTGCAGGCCGCAAATAACGGACTGATTCTACAAATCGGATGGTTATTTTCCAGCTTGAGCAATATTGGACCAATGGGAATTCAAAGTAGATTGCTACCCGGTACCTTTGTTTACAATTTTCTTGGTAGGGACCGAATTGTGTGAGTATTTCCACCAGAATCACACCATAGCTTGGGATGAAGGGTCTCGCATACAATTTAGACCACTGTTGGTGATTCTGTATTGTCCTGCATACATTCCCCAGGCTCATAAACTCAAAATAAACCTTTTCATCAAAACATACATCTGCCAATGTCGTCAACCCCACCCAGTGCTGGAACATCTGGGACGTCCAATGCATACTTTGAGAAACAAAGGGACTTATTGATACAAGAAATAGCAAATTCGATTGACTCGGTGGTTTACAACTTGGATATCCTCAACCGGTCTCTAAACGAATCGATTCAAGTAGGCAAAGAGTTTGATGATGTTGGAAGATTATGGTCGCATTTCTACGATGGTTTGAACCAGCTAAAGAAGCAGCAACAAGTGACAGCCGCATCTGAGCCAGAACAACAACAAGCGCATGAATCAGAACGCGATGGAAATGAGTCCCCGCAAGATGAGCCTCGCGAGGCGGACCAGCAACTGGACCATTAGGGCGTTCTGAACAACAACTTAAATATGTACAATACAGGGATTATTCGGTTATCAAGATATATTTTATTTATTCGTATTTCCTTCTCTTCCACTAATATGTGATTTTTAAAAGCAAATAACGACTTATAAAAATAAAATGATCAACAAAAATTTAAAGAATAAACTTATTCATCAATAGTAAAAGGAAAAGAGAGATAGAGGCATAGAAAGGAAGTAGAAAATAGGATGTTTTTGCTTGGAGGCACCAGTATTCCTAGAATCTAGTTCCTTAGAAACACTTGTGGTGAACGATGGATGGTCCAGATTCGTCGTATTCCTGCTTCGAGATCCACATTTGTTGGAAAGTGGACAAGGAAGCCAAGATCGAACCACCGATCCAGACGGAGTACTTTCTTTCAGGTGGAGCAATGATCTTGACCTTCATGGAAGATGGAGCCAAACCAGTGATTTCCTTTTGCATACGTTCAGCAATACCTGGGAACATAGTAGTACCACCAGACATAACAATGTTACCGTACAAGTCCTTTCTAACATCAAGGTCACACTTCATGATAGAGTTGTAAGTGGTTTGGTCGATACCAGCAGCTTCCAAACCCAAGTCAGATGGACGGAACAAAGCTTCAGCAGCTCTGAATCTTTCGTTACCAATGGTGATAACTTGACCATCTGGCAATTCGTAAGACTTTTCAATGGCAGAGGATTGGGAAGAAGTTTGCATTTCTTCTTCGAAGTCCAAGGCAACGTAACACAACTTTTCCTTGATGTCTCTGACGATTTCTCTTTCAGCAGTGGTGGTGAAAGTGTAACCTCTTTCAGACAAGATCTTCATCAAGTAGTCGGTCAAGTCTCTACCGGCCAAGTCGATTCTCAAGATACCGTGTGGCAAGGAGAAACCAGCGTAAATTGGAACAACGTGGGTAACACCGTCACCAGAGTCCAAAACGATACCAGTAGTTCTACCAGAAGAGTATAAGGAAAGAACGGCTTGGATGTTAACGTAGAAAGCTGGAACGTTGAAAGTTTCAAACATGATTTGGGTCATCTTTTCTCTGTTAGACTTAGGGTTCATTGGAGCTTCGGTCAAGAGAACTGGGTGTTCTTCTGGAGCAACTCTCAATTCGTTGTAGAAGGTGTGGTGCCAGATCTTTTCCATGTCATCCCAGTTGGTAACGATACCGTGTTCAATTGGGTATCTCAAGGTCAAGATACCTCTCTTGGATTGGGCTTCATCACCAACGTAGGAGTCCTTTTGGCCCATACCGACCATGATACCTTGGTGTCTTGGTCTACCAACAATGGAAGGGAAAACGGCACGTGGAGCGTCATCACCGGCGAAACCGGCCTTACACATACCAGAACCATTGTCAATGACTAAAGCAGCAACTTCTTCTGTTTATGAGTTAGTATTGTTGAGTTGAAAATTTGAACCAGTTTCAAAACAGGTCGTGCAAACATGGCCAAAAAAAGCCTCCATCAATACACAAAGGGGTTTTGGGCCGTCAACACCAAACTAGCGAGGGCTGGTGGGAGTCAGCGTCCAAACAATGGCAAGTAGTCAATCTATCCGATCCATCGTCGACAAATCTGCTTGAGATCGTTAAACGATTCGGTGGCAAATCGGAGACGAATGAAAACAAGTCAAGGTTGGATTGCTGGCACCGAGTAGCGACACGAGATCAGATCCAACTGGGTGGCAAAGCAAACACAACAGTGAAGGAAGTGGATATGCGGCCAGGGTTGGAAAGCAGTCTGTGCCATATTTCGTGATTGATTGAAGCTGATTCGGCAGAAACAGTTTCAACCAAGTTGCTGATTTGGTGTCGGCTCGGGAGAGCGTTCCTGCTTTGGCTGAAAAGTCCAAGTTTGCGGCCGTCAATTGCGGTCCAATTAATCAAGGTACATACCACCGTCCATTTTGAGATCTATTAATGATTAATTGTTTGATATATATACAAATGTATAATACAACTGTAGTAAAAAGAAAAAGAGTAGGTGTACAATATTTGGTCGGTTTTTTTCCAGTGCTTGGTGGAGGAAAAAAAAATTGAAAACTCGGGAAAAGGAGGAATATCCGTGCCGCAGTACTAAAAGGTTAGGCTTAGCTACTGCGGCGCAGATCTTTTTGATTTAACTGAACCTGGCAGTGACCTTTGACGAGTGCGACTTACCCGGCCAACGCGTGTTGCCGATTTCCTGGCAACTTGAGATAACCCAAAGGGATAAGGGCTATTGGCCAGTGAACGGCGGTAGGATAAGCTTTTTAGGTTATTTAAGCATTTGGTGGCACTACTATACTACATTTGCTGGCCGCACATCTACACTGATTCCGTCCAATCTTGTTCGACCATTGTGGTCCGTTGCTTTGCAGGGGCCCCGCGGATAGATCTTTTTTGGACACGACGCAGGCGACGGACCGACGCAGCGGCAGGCTCGGCGTGGACTTAGTGCCGCAGCAGCCAAGCGCACACAAACTGGTGAAAAATGACCATGTTGGCTGTAGGGCCATGCAGATCCATGCAAAACCATGCAGCATTGTTTCTACCGAACAACCTGTTACTTTAGTAAAAGATTTGTATATTTCTCTAGTAGATGACGTATGTCTAACGTACTTGTGGTGCTGGTTCTGGCACTCGTTGGTTGGGCAGTTTCTGTTTTCATTTGATTTCCCGTTTTGGCAGTAACTCAAGGTGCGAGCCCCTACCCGCGCAAAAAATGATCAAAAAATCACTTTAGCGTACCGTTTAACAGCGTTTCCGTCCCAACCAAAAGTGCAACGATGTCGTCGTCAGTTCCATATGATCCATATATCCCCAACCAGACCACTGGGGATCAGTCCAACTCCCGGACTGCAGCCATTCAGGCCGTAAGTAGTGCATTTTGGTCGTGCTCGCCGTGGCCGCGCCACTTGAACCACGCTGTCTACAACCGCATACTAACTATCCGCAGCAAATCGATGATACCGTCGGCATCATGAGAGATAACATCAACAAAGTCGCTGAAAGAGGTGAACGTTTGGACTCGATAGAAAACAAAACTGATAACTTGGCCATCAGCGCCCAGGGTTTCAGAAGAGGTGCCAATAGAGTCAGAAAAGATATGTGGTGGAAAGACATGAAGATGAGAATGTGCATCATTATAGGTATCATTATTGTTTTGATTGTGATCATTGTTCCGATTGTTGTTCATTTCACCTAGTTTTGAAACCACCACCACCACATCGAGTCAAAACTGTGCACCGTGCCATAGCCAGGAGTCCATCCACCAACCCTGAGGCATAATCAAGAGCGTATTGGAGCCTGGGTGCTCCAAATTTCTATTTATGTTAATTGATGAGTTATTGTAAGATAAAGCAACAGAGCGTAGCGAGTGTTGCGAGTTCGAGTCTCACCATGGCTCCATCTCCATCACCATCTCCATCAACATCTCCATCTCCATCAACATCACCATCTCCATCAACATCACCATCACGCAATTGTGCTTGTCACCTCCAGGTCTACATTGCTGGAGTCAGTGTGTGTCTCGGGCGTACGGTTTTTGTCGCGTTTGACTCCGATCCCACGCGCAGCCGAGTCAAATCTCTCCATATAAAGAACGGCACTTTCCCATCAGTCGCATGTTTCCGCATCGAGCCCATTCACATTCCTCCTAAATACGCTGATTTGTCCATGTTGTCGTTGTTAAGAACTACTGTGCCAGGTGTGAGCCGCACTGCTTTTGCCTCCAGAGCCGCTTTTTCCACTTCCCGTATCATCGCCAACTCGATTTCCCACAAGTTGAACAAGGACTCCCATGTCTACAAGTACTTGAACGAAGGGCCAAAGTCCATTAGATTCACCCAAGAACACGAATGGTTGGCCACTTTTGAAGACGACAGCTCCTTTGTTGGTATAACCCAGTACGCCAGTGAAGCCTTGGGTGACGTTACCTTTGTGGAGTTGCCAGAAGTCGGTGACAAAGTCGAAGTTGGCGACACCATTGGTTCTGTCGAATCCGTCAAGAGTGCTTCTGAAATCTACTCGCCAGTCAGTGGTGAAATTGTCGCAGTCAACCAAGCGTTGGAAAGCAACCCACAATTACTCAACAACGACCCTATTGGTGACGGCTGGATTGCCCACATCAAATTGAGCAACCCTGCCGAAATCGAATCTTCCGAAGAATTGTTGACCGAAGAAGCCTACGAAAAGTCTTTGGAAGAACACTAAATATACTAGAAACTCGCTAAATTTATAACTGTAATGTAGGTGTCTTACCTTTGAGTCGCCCCAATACACATTCAGGTGTGTACTTCTCGAGAAAGTTGTCCTCGTGTAGCATCTCAAAGCTCTCGGTAGCGTCCTTGCCAGCAAAGTTCAGAATGGACTGCTTTCCACCCGGATGGTCGCTGAGGAATGGTGTCAAGTCCAACACAACGTTCTTGATGATCACCCAGCAATCATCTGGTTTGTTGTGTTGGGCAACTTCTTCCGCAGTGAACTCCTTGGCGGGAATCTCAAACTGCTTGACCGCAGATGCTGCTACTGGAGCAGATGCTGCTGCTGGAGCAGGTGCTGCTACTGGAGGTCCAGCTGTAGAGTGAGGCAACGTACCACTTGAAGGTGTACTTGGCAGTGCACTAGAGTCTCCCCAATCAATGGTAACTCTGTTTGGGTTCGAAGGATCAATGTGTACATGGATCATTTCCAATCTGCTGGTAGCGGTTCCAGCCCTGTTGTTCCTCGACAAGTTCTTCAAAGAGTAACTCGATGCTTCATCTGCTGCTAGTCTCCCATATACAACACACGCCAACAAGGATGAACCACCCAACCGATTATGACCATGGACACCTCCTGCTAATTCACCAGCAGCATAAAGGCCTTCAAATGGCTTGAACTGGTCGCCATCCTCATACACAACCTGCGATTTGTCGTTGATCTTTACACCGCCCATAGTAAAGTGCAACACCCTAGTGATGAACGAAACGTGATACTTGGCATTAGGATCAAACTTGAATGGAGTACTTGGAAAGTACTTCTTTCCATACGGATCTTTGATTTTTCCACTGGCAGCTTTATTATACGTATCCAACTGATCCGATAACTTGGAAGCATTGGTACCAAGCTCTTTAACCAACTGTTTGCCT
Source organism: Teunomyces funiuensis (assembly GCA_030558095.1). NCBI lineage: Eukaryota > Fungi > Ascomycota > Pichiomycetes > Serinales > Debaryomycetaceae > Teunomyces > Teunomyces funiuensis. Next base: position 109,426 of record JAJMRW010000015.1, read on the forward strand.
GTAACAGTTTTCATCAAGTTTCTAGACTTGTAATGCTTGATGTGGAATTCCAAATTCTTTTCGGCTTGTTCATTCAATACCAATCTGATTGGACCGTTACCTTGTTTGATCTGCTTCTCCATCTCACCACTGACATGATCTCTTGTGCCCAATTCATCAACAAATCTCTCGCCCTTTGAGTTCAAAACAATTCCACCTTCACCACGGAGGGCCTCTGCTCCCAAGAAAAGAAACCGTGGCTGCGATTTGCCATTGATTGTGTCCAAATCATTCAAGTCAATCAATCCAGTTGGGTGGACTTGAACCTTATCCATATCAATGCCAAAACCATGGTTCTTCAAAATGATCTTTTGGCCGTCTCCTGTGGCATGGGTACCGTTGGTAGAAGGTAAATCAATAATGTCCGGTCTGTACTTGCGGAGCAACGAATTCTTGGTGAAATCGGCTGCGTATCCTCCTGTACTCATAACGACAGGACCATACAAATCGTGCTTTGACTTATCTTTCAAGTTTTTGTACTTGACTCCAATGATTTTGTGTTCATCTTGGCTGTCTTTGATCAAGTCTATAACTTGAGAATGCTTCAAAATCAACACTCTATCGGGTTCTTTTTCGCTCAACGTCTCCAATGTTTCCAATAATTTGTAAGTGATAGCCATACCTGGGAATTTGGAATCCTTCCCTCTGTGTGTTCTTGGTTGCGAGTGGCCCCCCAATCTTGAAACAACTGTAAGATCCAAGTCAAAAATTTCTTGAAGCCAATGGACAGCATCGGACGATCTATAGGTCAACACCTTGATCAACTCAGGATTGGCTCGATCTTTGGCCGTTTTCAAGGTGTCCTCGTAGAATTGCTCAACGGAGTCCTTGATATCAAGATTGATCTGAGTTCTCGTGAGGGCTCCATTGATTCCAGAGGTGGCCTTGCCGCTATTACCACTCAAGAAGCCTTGCTTGTCGAGTAATATGACATTGGCACCTCTAAGATACAGCTGGTGTGCCGCAGACAAGCCAGCAAGACCTCCTCCAACAATGATTATAGGGTTGTTTGGTTGTGACATTCTTAGTGATGGACCCTCAACTCCGCGGAATCGGCGTGGCTTAAATAATCCTTATTTTTCGGGCCTTCATTGGATTAATGTTCCCCACCCCCAAATTTCAAACTTTATCGCACGACACGAAAAACAACAGTGGCTGGCGCCGTAGGGCCAAAACTATAAATGCGAAATATATTGGAATGCAAAGCTTATTTCGTCAAATTGACTTTCGTTGGCAACTAACATGTCTTCATTGTTGGTCAATGCTTCGTGGTTTAAGTGGTTCCATGTGGTTGAGTCTCCGTACAACATGGCTGGTGCCTTCAATGTCTGGCCCCGCTCCTTGGTACATCTCTTACAGTTGTAGGTATCATGCGTATCACACTCGGTCTCGGGTTGGAACTCAAACAATTGCCTCAAGTTTTCAGCACTGAAAAGTCTCTCGACATCTTCCTTTTCGTCAACGACACAACTGGATAACGACATCTTCATCGATTGTCGCTGGAAAATCTTTTCTTCAATGGTTCCAGTCGAAATAAAGCGGTAAATGAAACAATCCTTCTTCTGTCCATCTCTCCATACTCTGGCCAAAGCTTGTTGGTCGGATGCAGGGTTCCAATCGGGATCCAATAAAATCAACCGGTTGGCTCCAATTAAATTGATGCCGCACCCACCTGCTTTCGATGACAATAAGAAAATAAACTCTGAACCTTCAGGGTCATTGAATTTGTCCACTAATTTCTGTCTCTTATTAACACTCAATGTACCATCCAACCTTAAACACCCGTAACGCTTGGTACGACACATCTTCTCAATCAAATCCAAGGTCTGCGTGTAATTGGAAATCAAAACTATCTTGTCATTGGTTTGGGTATTGATCTGGTGCAAAAACCGTTCCAAAATCATAAACTTGCCGCTGAACCAAGTTTGAATCTCTCGATTCCGTCCTCCGTTGCCAATTGACGACGCATAATCTTCAGGAATGAGATGTTCGCATCCATCAATATCACCTGGTAACGTTAACAAATCGGGATGGTTACACAACTTCTTCAACATCCCAATGGCTTTCAACGGCTGTGAACCAACACCCTTAAGTAACTTTTTGATTTCAGGCGACTTGACAAAATGCAGATATATCAGTTTTTGCATGGGCGATAATCCAGTGAACAACACATATTCGTACTTGATTGGCAAGTACTTTGACAAAATATCGTTGGTTCTTCTAATAATGAATTTAGAAACCAATTGAGATAACTCAGCCAATTTGGCATCTCCTTCTTCACGTTCTTTATCAGTAGCTAGCGAGTCACGGCCCCTCAAAATGACGTTTTCAAAATTCCTTCTAAAATCGTTCCGCGTCCCCAAATAGCCTGGGTTGGCAAAGTTTAGTAACGAAAAGTATTCGGAAAGATCATTTTGAATTGGTGTTCCGGATAAAATGACTCTTCTGTCACACTTGAGAGAGTTTAAGGAAGTGAATGTCAACGAGTCACCATTCTTCAAACGGTGACCTTCGTCAGCAAGCATTAACCCCACCTCAGTGCCTGCTAGTTTGTCAACATTTCTTCTCAAAGTTTCGTACGAAATGATCAACACTGGCCGCACAATATTTCTCCCTGTAGCAGTAGACCATTGCTGCAATGCAAGACCCAAATCTGCAGCTTTGGTGGATTTACCATCTACTGCTAAGGGAGTTAACACACCTTCGCCCAACCATTTGGTGATTTCATTGGCCCAATTTCTCACCAAGGAAGATGGACATACAATAATGCACTTTTCTATGGTTCTCTTCCCACGAGGACTCTGCCTCAACAAAGTCCACATCAATGCTAGACACTGCAAGGTTTTCCCTAATCCCATTTCATCTGCCATTATGCACCCTTTTGCCCGAGGATCAATTAGACCGGTAGTGCAACGGTAAAGAAACTGGACCCCTGCAATTTGATGCGGTCTCAAAATCTTGGCTAACTTGGGATCTATGACAACGGGAACATTGGGATATTTCGATAATGCCTCTTCTGGATTTTTCACTATACCCAACATTTCTGCTAATGATTTGTGAACCCGTCTTTTCTTTGAAGGAGGTTCATTTTCTTTACCATCGTCTGAAAGTTCAGGAGTTGGTGATGATTCCTTTTCTTCTTCTATTTTCGGTATGACATCCACTGTGGGGTCGTATAACACTATCGCAAATTCGCTCATGGGATCATGAAGTGCTCTAGGTGGCAATATCACTCTTTGTCTGTTTCCCAATGGAGGGGGTGGTGGTTTGTTGAGGAATTCTTCCTTTTTGGCATTTTCCTTTAAGAAGGGAACAGCAAACGTTTTACGGAACTTTTCTTCGTTAACAGCTGTACCGCTAAGCATCAGACGGGGCAAAAGAGCTCCGATCCGTTTGACTCTTACCACCGCACCATTCTCATCGACACTCGCATCATCGCCTGCCAAGTCGGACAATTCAGCTCCAGAGTAGTTTTTGATCTTGTTTCTAGCAGCACGTACTGGTAACGCTCTGTTGGAAGCACCGCCACTTACGTTGGCAAACGGTACGCGGAAAGGTTTTGCTAATCTTTGAGGCGCGTCAAGGACTTTTGGAGGACGTTTCTCTATTGGTACACCAGCACCAGATCCTAGGGGAGTGGTAAAATCAGTAAGTTTCTTACGGTAGACCATGTTGAGCTTATGGAATAACTCAAGGCTCTTTCAGTCAATAGTGGTAGGCAAACAGTCACGTCTATTAGTATGCGTAATATCAAAACAACGCGCGGTATAATTCATATTAATGAACGCGCACGACCTCGCCATCGATCTCCATCTTGGATCGCAGCCACCTCCATCTCACTCCACAACCAATGGATCAGATACTCAACAAGGCAAGCAATCAAGTGGTGACGTTTGCTATTCGTTCAGGTATATCTTTGGCATCAGGATTTGCCATCAAGACAATCACCAAGTTCCTTGACAAATTACCTGAATCAGAACAGGCAAAGATCCAGACGTTACGGAATAAGGTACAGACAAAGGCCAACATCTTATCAATCTCGAGCGACTTGATCAAATTGGCATGTGCACGAGGCAATTCTTCCTTGGAAGCAACTGTTTTGTTTCTAGAAGAATTGAATGAGGAGATCGATACGTTTGACACTACGGTTAACGAGATCACGTCACGGTTGACAGGTGGCAATGAAAAGGAGTCCGTGAAACAGGTCGAACTGTACTTGAAAGCGTTGTTGCAACAGATCAACGAAGCCATACCCATTTTGAACCTTTCATTGATTACTGCCGGCGTCAATTTGAATGGAGCATTGCAAAAGAGCATTTCTCCTGGACGGTTGCTCCAAGCATCCAACTTCATAAACAAGGCAAATGAAGTGGTAACACCGCAAGTCGGCCCTGTTTTTGACCTTGTTATGTACTCGATCTTTTATAATCCTAGTCGCATGAAGTACATTGATGATGACGGAGGCTTGTCGAGTATTACATGGAAAGAGGAATTTGCTCGTTCTCTGGTTAGAATCAAGCAGACTCCCAACTACAATTATAGTCTTGAAATTCAAGAAGACTTTAATGATGGCAGGTATCATGACGAAGAAGATGAGCCTGCTAAAACTAGAACTTACAGTACGGATACGATTCAACGCATGTTTTTCTCTGCTTCTGGTACGCTTTTAAAGTTGGAAGGAAGAAACTCGCCAGTTTTGATCGTTAAATTGGTAGACAAAAGCGATGCTGAAGAATGGATAGCGTTAGGAGAGTTGAATCTGGGTGAGTTTGATGATGATGATGAGGAGGAGGATGAAGAGAATGATACGAAGAAGGACAACGTGGACCAACCAAAGACAACTTCGCTTTCGTTGTTGGAATATTTGGTAAGACTTACAAAGCTCCAGCACATTGAACAGAAACCTTTACTTGAAATTAAGGATGAAGTGCTATCTTTATATTTGAGGGATGAAATTGAGATTCCAGACGAAACTGTTGTCCCTAAAAGCACCAAACAGAAAAATGCTGACACCAAGAAGAAATCGGCTGCCAATGATAGTGTCACGTTGGAATCCAACATACGCCGTTTGAACGACTTGGATATCCAAAAATAAAGAGTAATTGCACGTCATAAATAATTTTTTATATATACATATTGCGGGTTTCGTGTGAACTGAAAGTAATTTATATAAAACATATGGCGAAACTAATAATAAAACAACTTTCAGGGTGAATAAATATTTCAACTACTTTCAGGGTGAATAAATATTTCAACTAAACTGCCATTTTAGAGTACTCTTTTTCTATCATTGTTCTATAACAATTCCCCCTTCACAAGTACTCTTGCCTGACATCTGACAGATAATCATTGAACATTGGAATGGAAAGTTCAAATTCCAATGGTAATTCTGATGGTGGTACGACACTGGTAATGTTATTGTTCAAATTCAATGCCAGAGAAGATGACGAAAAGTTAGCTTCAAGCTCCTCGTCAAAGTCGTTACCACCAATAGTTTTCTGCTCGCTTCCTGTATTCTCGAGTGTCTGTTTGGATGGTGTAATGTTGTCATGGGAAGCATGAGGATAGAAATTGACAAACGACGATGAAGACGATAAAACTTCATGGTTCACATTGCTTGTATTGTTTGCTTGCAGGGTGAACAAGTTTTCAAAGTATAGCATATCGTTGGTATCTTCCTTCTTTATATGCACATTCTGCGGTTCATTTTTGATGTTAGTTGAAGATGATGATGAACCAAGACCGCTTCTTGCAAAGTGGTTCATTTGTGACGAGTTATCATCAATCGCTCCCACAATGCTACCATTTGCACTCAATACGTTAGAAGTGTTGCTAGTGCCATTTACATCAAGTTGAGGAAATGCGCTACTAGGCGGAAACGCTGCCGAGTTGGTGGCGTTTGGAATGTGGCCATTGATGAACGAGGAATTATGGTTGCTGTGCGTGATATCAAACGACCGGTTTGAAGAGTTCGATGCAACAGATAACACGCTTTCGGGTCTCTTGGGTCGTATTGGCTGGTAGTGCGTAGCGCCATTGTTGGAGGCGGAAGATGATAAAGATAACGAGCGAGAAACAGGTCTTACTGGTTTCGGCTGCTGGGTCCTCTTGAGGGAGTTGCTGCCATGAAGTGCATGCTTGTGCAGGTTCAGGGAGGGGAAGTCACTAGCAGAAGTGCCCACTGAGCCGGTTGGTACCGTTGAAGTTGGCGAAACATCACGGCCAATGGACAGTAAAGGTTGTGACTTGTCGTCCTCAAAGCTGACAGCACCGACAAGCGGAAACAAAGGAAACATATGGTTTGCTAAGTCCAACTCATTTGGAGAAAGCTTGGACTCACCATCAATGCCTGCAAAGTAATCGTGCTGGCTAGTGTTAGCCCTGTGAGGGCTAGTAGAGTCGTAAAGTTCATTAGGGAATTCATTAGTATTCGTTAATTTGTTATGAATCAAAGGAGGGGACGGAGATGACGAAGAAACTGGGATGTTCTTCGTGTCCAATAAGTTTGCGGTAGAGGCATTACCATTTCCATTAGTGGTACTAAGGAATGGGTCGGAAGACGAGAACAAGTCATAGAATCCATCGCTAACTTCAAACGGAACCACAACGTCTTCAATCACATAATTATTAGTATTAGTATTATTGGTAGTGGATTTGTGGTTGGTGGATGAGTTGGTGGAGGGAATATTATTAATGCTGTCGTTGAACGTGTTGGTGTATGGGTTAGCAGGAGAAGACGTGTTTGAAGAAGAAGTGGACTTCATCGAGCTCTTACGTTTGAGATCAGCATTTGCAGCTGAAATCAACGATTTCTTCTTTGCTTTCTCCGACGCAGACATGTGGTGGATGTTACCACTGATTGTCGGGGTCGACACTTTATTTTTAGTGGCAGTCAGGCCACCTGAGCAGCATGTACAGTGGGCGTTCTTGTTGTTTTGACAAGAAGCAAGGTGTGTTCCGGGAGATTTACCCTTTTTGCCACAGGTACATGAGGTATGGACGTTTCTAATCTTGCGTTGATCACGGCAGTGCTGGCACTGGGAGGCGGGTCTGCCCTTGGGCTTGATCATAGTCAAAGGTTGGTCCGTGTGGGTACAAGTGGTGACTCTGTGGCCTCTGATACAACGCTCGCAGGCGTACTTGACGCCATTAATGAGAACCATGGTGTTTTCAAGGGGCAGGAATGTTGGTGGCGTGGTTCAGGGGGCAAGGGGCGTTTAGTAGTTAGCGGCAAGGGTCAACAGTTCCTAAACGGAAGCAACTGCTGCGGGATTCTTCTTAGTAGTTAACGGGACGGTGGGGACCCGTGAAGTAGCGATATTCTGGGATTGATTCTCGGGATAAATTGGTGTCACTTAGTGCAACGTAACGGCTGCACCTTTGTTACAAAGTCATAAAAACTTATGGACTGACTGGAAGAACTGGAAAGCGTAATAAGTTAAGATGAGGGGTGTGGTTGATGGCAAAGAAACGGCAGATACTTTGATATGTGAGGGTGTGCGATTTTATGTAAAACTCTGACTTTCAAATAATCTGTGATGTAATAAAAGTATGGGTTTTTTTTTCTTGCTGAGGCACGACACGTAAACGTCTCCCTAGTGGTGGAGGCAAGGACCTTTTTTTTGACAACGGCAACAGACAAGCAGTCACAAGTGGCGTTCGGGCACCTATTTTGTTAGGGTGCTATTTTGGTCCTTTTAAGTGTAGATGTTGGCGGAAAGGAAAGTAGAAAAATTTTCTGGAGCCTGAGCTTTTTGACCATTGAATTTTGACTGAGTTTTTTGTGTCAACTTGGCGTGTGGTCTTGTGTGCAGGTATGCTTGTATGGTGCGTTGCCAGATTTTTGCCAATTTAGCAGGATATTTTTTCCGGCTGGGACCTCGCGGAACGAAGGCTGAGGCGCAAACGGTGCCGTGGGTGAAGGGGGCGGAACCGGCACCAGGCAGGGCTGTGGTGTGAGAATCCAGCCCTTTGTTTAGAGAGAATGCGGCATTACAAATTTTTTTGCCTGAACTGCGCCGCTCATTCCTCTTTTCGGCAAAGTTGACTCACCGGGAACATGCCACATATAATTCGCTACCTGCTAGTAATTCAGTATGGGACTATACTACATTCAAATCAAGCAAGTTAGAGCACCCTTGTAGAGGCTTATTTGGTTTGGGATGGAATGTCAACCGGCGCAGCAGATTTTTTTTGTATCCAGGGCAGCTTACGGCGAAAAGCGGGATTTTGCTACTGGTTCAAACCGAGGGCAACAAGCCCCGAAATAAATTGACGTATGTCAAGCTTCAGCCATCTATTTTTATCTAAAAATATCTCTCTTTTTTTCACAATTTTTTTATTTTTTTTTCAATTTCAACTTTATTGCCTAACTAATTTCTTCTCTCTCTCTCACGCTTAAAGCTTAAATTCTGGACTGGCCAATGGCTCGTAGACACTGTTGAACAACCGGTCGGCACTCACAATTCTGGATGTGTAGTTCTTGGTATCAACATGACTCTCGTTTAACTGGTCGAGACTCGTGACTCCAAGCAACCGCATATTCATAATCATTTCATCCTTCAAGATCTGGATCGCCTTGATCACTCCATCGTCTCCATACGTACTCATGGCATAGAGGAATGGTCTCCCGAGACCAACCCCCTTGGCTCCAAGTGCAATGGCTTTCAAGATATCTGACGCTCTTCTTATACCCCCATCAATAAATACCTCAAGTTTATCTTGTAAATCCCGCTCTTTCAAAATAGGCATTAATTCCATTAATACCTCAATCGGAGGCCGCGCAAACTCCAACTGTCTACCCCCGTGGTTCGAAAGAACAATCCCATCGACTCCATGCTCAATAGCTAATAAAGCATCGTCAACAGTCTGGACTCCCTTGATAATAATGGGCATTTTGGTGATCGACCGGAACCACGCAATATCCTTCCAGTTGAGACTAGTATCAATAAAGGAGGAAATGGCCCGTGCGGTACCCTGGGAGCGGTCAACATCATCCCCGTCACTCTGAACAAACGAAATATCCTCAACGTTCTTGGACCTCATATCCTTTTCACGACGTCCCAATTGTGGAGCATCAGCAGTGATAAACAAACCTTTGATTCCCCTCTCTTCAGCATGGATAACAATCTTTTTACTGATTTCACGGTCCTTGTTGACGTACAATTGAAACCATTGAGTCTGCTTACCATTTGCTTGGTCGAGAATCTCGTCAAAGGAACATGATGCCAACGTAGGAACCATCTGGATCACATCCTGCTTGCCAGCAGCTCTCGTCAAGACCGTTTCACCGTCCTTGTGGCCCAATTTTCCAAGTGCTGCAGCCGAAATGTAAAATGGAACAGAAGTCTTTGTTCCCAACATGGTGAAAGACGTATCGATTTCAGTCACGTCAACCAATACTCGGGGCTTAAAGAAGATACGGTGGTACGCCAAATGGTTTTCCCGAAGCGTGATTTCGTCATCACACCCAGAGGAGTAGTAAGCCCAAGCCGTCTTTTCCATTGTGTGCCGAGCCACAAACTCAAAATCGTTAAGGTTATAGATCTGACTCAAATCGGGTTTCTTCTTGACCAATTGACGCCTCTTGAGCTCGTGTTCAGAAGGAGGATCATCGTCATCGTCATCCTCATCATCATCGTCGTCGTCGTCGTCGTTGTCATATTCGACTTTGACAACCGTTTCTTCTTTTTCCAGAACCTTTTCTGGGGCAGCAGCAGTAAATTCAACGGGTTGCTTGTCATCCTGTTCGTCGTATTCGACGTCGAATTCATCAACAACATCCCCACCAGAAGGCTTGGCTGCTGCTTCGGTAGGCTTGGCTGCTGCTTCGGTAGGTTTTGCAGCTGCTTTGGTAGGTTCGGCTGCTGGTTCGGAAGGGGGTGGCTTTGGGGCCGACTTTTTCTTCTTTGCAGCCAGTCTTTCCACAGGCCCTAAATGGTATTTTTTAGGCAAATACTTTTCCATGGTGTCACCAGGATGGATTGGGTCGAAGGCTTTGGTGGCGTCACGGCCGGCGTATTTAAGGATAATCTTGGCACCGCCAGGGTGTTCCTCGAGAAAGTCGGTGACGTCGTAGACCTTCTTGTGGACGACAACCCAACAATCTTTCTCGGAACTGTGCTTTCTGACTTCTTCTAGTTTAATTTCAGACATTTGTAATGTGCTTGGCGTCTCAAAAGAACAAGCAGATGGGGGCTTTAAGTAGAATCTTGAGGGGTGGGGGATCTGATTAGATTGCCCCAAAGGAAAAATTGGAATTCCCCACACACTTCACACCCGTTTGAAAGCAAAAAACCTTAAGGTAACCGTAACCGCTGGCATTGTGGGATAACCACTGTGGTAGTTTGAGATAAGAACCACTCCTATATACGTATAGGGAAAGTGTGGCATATAAGAGTATTTTAAATTTTAGAGTAGTGATAAACTAACGTTATTTGGAACGGGACCCTCATTTCCAAGCGTCACCAATTACGCACTGGTGAAAAGTCATCGAGGCTGCAAACAAAACCAGAGAATCCTCGTTTCTGTCCAATTTGACTACTGTCACTCTTTTGAGCATTGTCAAAAAGGTAACATAATGACGGCTCTTTTCTATCCCAACGTCAATCCTCCAAGTATAGTGATAAGGTTATTTCCAAATTGTACGATTCCAAATAGCCTTCTATTGTTTTGTATTGTTGCGACATGTTTAAATTGACTTTTTTTCCAAATTGTTTTCAGCACGACCGGCTAAAAAACTAAACGCGTCAGTGCTCAAATTCAAAAAAAACCAGCACCGTGTACTGTACAGAAGTACCTGACAACCGACCACACCAAACTCGGCCATCAAACTCAGTATTTTGTGGTGGCAGCAAATGTATATCTCAGTTGTAAAGAATTTAAAATGCTCGGCTGTGGCAGATTTCAGCTTGTTTCAAGTTTGTACAAATCTGCCTCTCATGTGTTTTGTTGTCGTCACAAGTTTGTTCGTGTAAAAGAATAATACTGTAGTGGACAAACTGTAAATCACAACCTGCAAACTTCCAGATCAACAAAAAAAATTGAAAACACGTACTAATCACCCACCTAAACAACCACCAAACAGACGGCGTTTATTCTTTCTTATCCATTTATCAGGTTCAAATCTAAAGAAAGGGATAATTGCATTACGACAAGAAGCAATTACGTTGTTTGCTTACACCTGTAACAGTTTAGAGAGAACCTTTGTTGTCATTTACTGTTGCTCGTTTTTCTTTATTTATTACTTGAATCTGGAACTTGTTACCCGTCATGGTCTCTGCTTATGATGTTGGTACCCGTTGCTGGTACCCAGACGAAAAGTTGGGCTGGATAGGCACGACCGTCAAGTCCAACGTCGCAAAGGATTCAAAACATATCTTGGAACTTGTTTCCGAAACAGACGAGAACCAAATCTTTACTGTTGAAACTGACAACCTCTCCGAAGATAATGAGAAATTGCCTCCTTTGCGAAATCCTCCTATCTTGGAAGCCGCCGAGGATTTGACTAGTTTGTCTTACTTGAATGAACCAGCCGTGTTGCATGCCATTAAGTTGCGTTACTCCCAGTTGAATATCTACACATATTCTGGTATCGTTTTAATTGCTACTAATCCGTTTCAAAGAGTGGATCAGTTATATTCTCAGGATATTATTCAAGCCTACGCCGGCAAGAGAAGAGGAGAATTGGACCCTCATCTTTTCGCTATTGCCGAAGATGCCTACAGATGCATGAAGCAAGATGAAAAGAACCAAACAATCGTTGTCAGTGGTGAATCTGGTGCTGGTAAAACTGTCAGTGCTAAATACATCATGAGATACTTTGCATCTGTTGAAGAAGATTCCGAACTCCAACAAAACATTGGAACCGAACACAAGTCGGATATGTCGGACGTCGAAAAGCAAATTTTGGCCACCAACCCCATTATGGAAGCTTTTGGTAACGCCAAGACTACAAGAAACGATAACTCCTCAAGATTCGGTAAATACTTGGAAATCTTGTTTGACAAAGAAACTTCCATTATCGGGGCAAGAATTAGAACTTACCTCTTGGAAAGATCAAGATTGGTCTTCCAGCCAGCTTTCGAAAGAAATTATCACATTTTTTACCAATTGTTGGCTGGTATGAGCGAAGATGAAAAATCTAAACTTGGCTTGACTAATGCTGAAGACTACAAGTACACCAACCAAGGTGGTTCTTCCACAATCGCCGGTGTCGATGATGGAAAGGAATTTGGCATAACAAAAGATGCTTTGTTTTTGATTGGCATTAAAGCCTCTCAGCAGTTTGAAATCTACAAGATTTTGGCTGCTCTTTTGCATATTGGTAACATCGATATTGCGGCCACCAGAAACGATGCTATTTTGTCGTCTGAAGAACCAAACTTGGTCAAGGCGTGTGAATTGTTAGGAATTGATCCATTCGAATTCAGCAAGTGGTGTGTCAAGAAGCAGATTACCACTAGATCAGAAAAGATTGTTAGTAATTTGAACCACAAGCAAGCTTTGGTTGCAAGGGATTCCTTTGCCAAATACATCTACTCTGCTTTATTTGATTGGTTGGTGGACTACGTCAATGCCGATTTGTGTCCACCAGAAATCCAAGCCCAAATTAAAAGCTTCATTGGTGTTTTGGATATTTATGGGTTTGAGCACTTTGAAACAAATTCTTTTGAGCAATTCTGCATCAATTATGCTAACGAAAAATTACAACAGGAGTTCAACCAGCATGTTTTCAAATTAGAACAAGAAGAATATATCAAGGAAGAAATCGAATGGTCTTTTATCGATTTCGCTGATAATCAACCATGCATTAACTTAATTGAAAACAGGTTAGGTGTTCTCGCATTGTTGGATGAAGAATCGAGATTACCTGCTGGTAACGATAAATCGTGGATTGAAAAGATGTATCAGACCTTGGATAAAGAACCAACTAACAAAGTCTTCAAAAAGCCAAGATTCGGTCAAACAAAGTTCATTGTTAGTCATTATGCATTGGATGTCACTTATGATATTGATGGTTTCATTGAAAAGAATAGAGATACCGTTGGTGAAGGCCACTTGGATGTCATGAAGAATTCGACTAATGAATTATTGCAGTCAGTTTTAGCTATCATTGACAAAAACAGTGCTGCATTGGAAGCAGACAAACCAGTTTCCAAAGTGAAGTCCATTGCTCTGAAGAAACCCACTTTGGGTTCTATGTTCAAGAACTCGTTGATAGAGTTGATGAAGACCATCAATTCAACCAACGTCCATTACATTAGGTGTATTAAGCCAAACGAACAAAAAAAGGCTTGGGAATTTGATTCACTTATGGTTTTGTCGCAATTGAGAGCATGTGGTGTTTTGGAAACTATTAGAATTTCTTGTGCTGGTTTTCCTTCAAGATGGTCATATGTCGAATTTGCTGATAGATATCACATTTTAGTTCATTCTGAGCTTTGGATTAAGGTCATGAGCGGTGATAGAACTCAAGAATCAGTTAGTGACTTATGTAACACCATCTTGAACTCCAGTATCAGTGACAAGTCTAAATATCAATTGGGTAACACGAAAATTTTTTTCAAGGCTGGTATGTTGGCTCATTTTGAAAACTTGAGAACTAACAAGTTATACAACTCGGCAGTTATGATTCAAAAGAATATGAGAAAGGTTTATTACCGCAAGCAATACTTGCAAATTCAAGAATCTCATGGAAAATTACAAGCCTTACTTCGTGGCCATCTCAAGAGAACTCAAATTAAGCGTGAAATTGAGGACAAGGCTGCGATTTTGATTCAAACTTTGGTCAGAGGATTCTTAGTAAAGAGACAAGTTAAGAACACATACGATTCCATTTTAGTATTGCAAAAGTCTATCAGAGGTTTGCAGGCAAGAAGAAACTTCACAGAATTGAGATCACAAAAGTCTGCAGTCACTATTCAAAGTGCCTGGAGAGGATACACTGCTAGAAAATCTTATAAGAAAAACTTGAAGGCAGTCGTTTTGATTCAATCTTGCTTCAGAAGAAAGTTGGCTGCTGCTGAATTGAAGCAATTGAAAGTGGATGCCAAATCTGTCAACAAGCTTAAGGAGGTTTCTTACAAGTTGGAAAACAAGGTGATTGATTTGACGCAATCATTAACGATGAAAATACAGGACAACAAGAAATTGGTGGAAGAAATCAACCAATTAAAGGGATTGTTAGAACAGCAAAGTGCAGCACATGAAACTTTGAAGACCAGAGAGATTGAATTCAGTGAGAAGTATGATTCTCAAAGCGTTGAACATCAACAGGAAATTGAAACTCTTAATAAGGAATTACTCAACATTAAGAACGAATACACCAATGCCGAAAAGAAGATTGAAGAGTTAACGAAGGAACAATCGGATTTGAGACAAGAAGTTCAAAATAATATTGAAGAATTGAACAAAGCTAAGAACGATTTACTTAAACGTGATACGATTGAAGTGGATTTGAAGTCTCATATCGAACAGTTAAAATCGGAGCTTGCAAACTTGCAATCCGGTCAAAACCAACGCGGTGCTGCTGGATTTCTTGCCGGTACCACAGCCGCTTCAATTAGCAATCCCAAGCTTAGGGGTGTCAATAACAAGCGTCACAGTAGTGCTTTGGCTTGGAATTCTCCTTCTTCTTTGGAAAATAACAGACCTGTTTCAGTTATTGCCGTTTCAAATGACGAAGAGACTAATATTGATGACATTAACGAAGAATTATTTAAGTTATTGAGAGACTCGAGACAATTACACCGCGAAATCGTTGAAGGTTTGTTAAAGGGTTTGAAAATTCCTCCTGCTGGAGTTGCTGCAGACTTGACTCGTAAGGAAGTCTTGTTCCCTGCTAGAATTATTATCATCATATTGTCTGATATGTGGAGATTGGGTTTGACGAAGGAGAGTGAAGAATTCTTGGGAGAAGTGTTGTCTTCTATACAACAAATTGTTTCTGCGTTGAAGGATGACGACGTCATTCCAAACGGTGCCTTCTGGTTGTCCAACACTCATGAGTTATACTCCTTCGTTTCTTATGCTCAACAAACTATCATTGCCAATGACACTTTATCCCATGAAATGAGTGAAGAAGAGTTTGATGAATATCTCAAATTAGTTGCTGTTGTGAAGGAAGACTTTGAATCCCTCTCTTATAACATCTACAATATGTGGATGAAAAAAATGGAAAAGGATTTGGAAAAGAAGGTGGTTTCTGCTGTCGTTCTTTCCCAATCATTACCTGGGTTTATGGCTCCGGAAAATTCTCCATTTTTGGCCAAGGTCTTCAGTCCTGGTGTGCAATATAAGATGGATGACATTTTGAGTTTCTTCAACTCAGTTTACTGGTCAATGAAGTCCTACTTTATTGAACAAGAAGTTATGAATGAAGTGATTATTGAATTGTTGAGATTTGTTGATGCACTTTGTTTCAATGATTTGATCATGAGAAGAAATTTCTTATCTTGGAAGAGAGGTCTTCAATTAAACTACAATGTCACTAGATTGGAAGAATGGTGTAAGGGTCATGACATACAAGAAGGATCAGCTTACTTGAGTCATTTGTTACAGGCTGCTAAGTTGTTACAGTTGCGTAAGAATACCCCAGATGACATTGATATCATTTACGAGATCTGTTATGCATTGAAACCAATCCAAATCCAAAAGTTAATCTCGCAATATTATGTTGCTGACTACGAAACTCCGATTGCTCCAAATGTGTTGCAAGCTGTTGCTGATAGGGTCAAGGCCAATGACTCTACTAATGCTGATGAATTGTTTGAAATGGTGTCTACTGATGGACACTTCAATGATCCATTTAGAACCATAAACTTGAGGCCATTCTCCAGAGTTGAAGCATATGTACCAGCCTGGTTGAATTTGCCTGTGATTAGAAGAATTGTGGAGTTGGTTGCAAAGAACGCTTCCGCTCAAGAATCCAACAACGTTGAAAGCAGTGAGACATATGCTTCGACTGCTGGTGAATATTGATTTGAACGAATGTGTACCATTTTAATTATTTGTATTTAAGTCTTGACTCAAGGTTATGTTTATTATTTTAGATATACATGTAGTGCAAAGCTAGAAACGATATCTATTTCTTGACTTCGCTGGGAAGCTTTGTCTTCATTTGTAAGGCGTGCACACCCTTGCTCTTTATCTCATCATCTAATAACAGATAGATGAGTCTGTGTCTGCTGGGCATATTTTTGCCCTCAAAGGCTTCGCTTACAATGTCTATTCTGAAGTGGGACTCTGTTATGTTGGTTGCACCTCGGATTCCAGCATGGTGGGCATGCTTAGCTGAATCGTTAGATATTTTCAAGTAGGATGGGTTCAAATTGGCGATCAACTTATCAGCCATTTCCCTTTCTATTGGTCCAGGGGTCTCGGATGACAAAGTTACTGTGGACATGTTTCTTTGGACTAAACGGATTGTACTTCTGGATGAAGACAATGCAGTTCTAAACATTGGCCGAGTATATGGAGTAGATTTTTCGAATCAATGGTACGAGTGCGCACCTTTGAAATTTTCCAAAATTGTACAACAATCACTCAATAATGTATTTCTAAATAATCAATACTATATAGTTTACCATACTATCCTAAGCCCTGCCAAACAAATCTCGGTATACACCTCTAAAGACTTTGCCAATGGAGTGACGTCCAGCGTAAATCGGATATACACCAACAATCAATAATGCTGCGTACACCCAAATAAGACCAACAACGACATAGCCCTTGAAGTATGCCTCGGTGAATATCCAGTCTCTGTATAGTGGTAATGGCCAGATAACCCATGTGATTAACAAGATGAATATGGATGCACCGGTAGCCACTTTGATGTAGAAGTCTAGCTCCTTCGCAGTGATTGCAGCTGGCTCGAGTTCTTCACCCAAAACAGAATTGGTGCCAGACGATATATTATGCTCTTCCTTCTCGCTGTAAACAGCTTCATTCTTTTCTTTGGACAGAGTTTTTGTCACTTCAGTCTTTTCAATGTCTTCATCGGTACTGCTAACTTCGCCCTCTTCAGCAATAATAATGTCCACCTTTTGCAATTGGCTCCATTCAAATTTGGAGGGCTTAATTAAACTGATGAGAACACTGGTAATTCCGGGAGCAAAAAGTGCAGTCAAAGACCCAAAAAGACATGGAAATTGACCACCGGTACTTGTAATCGAGATTTCACCGTAGTAGTGGTATCCTGTACCCAACCAGACGGCAATACCTGCAATCAATCCAACTATCGGAGCACAGAATGCTGCCAATTTAGTCTGACCGCTCCAAGTAATGGTGAAAATCAAGGGAAGAACTCCAGGACAAATAACCATTGAGATGAAGTAACCCATCCAAGTCATGTTCACGCCGACGTAGTGCAACATGACTGAGAATCCGGCTGCAAATAAGCCAAAGAAAACAACACCAAAGTGAGATACCCTGATCATGTGCTTGTTCTGAGCTTGTGGGTTGATATACTTTTTGTAGATATCAAAGGAAATGATACTACTGACACTGATCATTTGAGCACTAACGGTAGAGGTCACAGCCAAATAGATGACCAACAATATGGCACCAACGCCTCCGTCTCCCAACACTGCCTTCAAGACATATGGTAAAACGTACCCAGAATCAATTTCAAATGCAGTCATTGGTCTTGGATATGTTGGGAAGTTGGGGGTGTTTTCCAACACAATACTAGCACCACCAATGATTGCTCCCATGGGCCATGGGTTGGCAAAAATCAACACTGCAGCTGTCAAATAACCAGGAACTGTGGATCTGACATCGGCTGAAAATGTTTTCTGCCAGAAAGACGAGTCCATAACAGTCAAACCAAAGTTACCAGCCGTCAAAATCAAACCAAAAAACAACGCACCTTGAGATTTCCCAGTTAATACTGAGCCCTTGTAGTTGCCTTCAATGTATCTATCACCATCGTGTTCTACTAACAAGTTGTATAAGCCCGAAAGACCGCCAATTTCATTTGAAGTCAATACTGACGTGTTGACGTAACACAAGACCAAAAGCAAAATCAAAGTATGGACGAAATCGGTCAAAAAGGTAGCCTTTAATCCACCAACGGCAGTATAAAGTAACACACCAAATGGAATAAGCATGGTACTGGCAACAATGTTTAAATTGCCGGCAATAATGGATATAGCACCACCAGCACCAAGGATCATAGAAGCGCACGACAACAAATTGTTGACCAAAGAAAGGAACATATAAAGAATGTGACATTCTGTTCCGTATCTCAAACCAACGATTTCCAACGAAGTGTGAGCCGAAGGTATTTTCTTTTTAGCGTGGATTCCAATAGTAGCCATGACTGCAATCTGAATTGCCAAACCAGCGGCGTAGAAATATGAGGCCTGGATCCCATAATTATAAACCATTGTCGTGCACCAAAGTAACTCGGTGGCCCACGACCATGAGGAATAAACTGCAGAAGTCGTTAACGGTGTCTTGACTGTTCTGTTGGCCACAGCAAATGTTTCTGTGGACTTTGCATTTTCATGAAGGTACTTTTGCAACAATTTTGTTGTGAGAATCATCCCACCGGCAAAGAGAGCGCCAACGCCAACTAGGACCCCGTAACCGGCCCCTTTGCCCAATAAATGAACACCGTTTTCGGACATAGGTACTGTTTTAATTGCTATCAAAACATCCTTATTGTATCCTATCTTTATAAGTTTGCAATCGGCTGCGACATTTAGTCCCGGGTCGGGTTGGAATTGTTTCTGAATTAAATAAAACTGTGGATTTCAACTGTGGCACTCACACCTGCCAGCCGAAACGAAACCTGAGTGTGCGTGTACCCAATGCTATCGTATCAGCTTTTAATTAGTGTGGATGATAAATCCTTGTACAATGTTTGAAAGATGATTGCAAATCCTGGCTTTTACATTGCATTATTCCGGATCTAGAATTATTTACATTCTCATCACTAGTAAAATAATTATTGTGGATGCAAGTATTTTGGTTTTTTGTTAGCTGCGGGTTCGGCTCGGACCAAAGCCCGCTTTATCACAGGATTTCACAGCCAAACGCCAATGTAAAAAAGCGGATAGTCACAAGAATATTCCATGTTGCTACTTTATTCAAATACCCAATTGTGGTGGTGACTTACTTGATTACTTTCATTGTGGGAAAAGTTTCAAAACATGAAAATCTGCCAGCCAAATCCTCAATTGGTCCGGCAAATTCAACGTAGAGACAACGGCTCTCCTGAAAATGTCAAACATTTGACGTTATCTACCACACACCAGATTAAATCAAGGGTCAGACACATGTGACTTAAGACCATAGTAGCAAATCAAATGTGTGGCATTTGCAATGCAATGGAGCCGCAATTGCGCACCATACAGCCTACCTAATTTGGAATGTCGAGCAGATATATTCCAGTTGTATTTGTCCTCGTGATCGTGCATGCTAATGTATGCATTGTGTTATCTGTGCGACTGTCAACTCCACAAAGAAAAATGAAAGCTTGCATTTCAATTCATTTCAGTACGTTCTCAATTATGGGCTACGACAGGCACGGTGCTTCACAGCAAAGTTATAATTTTTAAGTTCAACAAAACCAAACGTGGAACAAGAAAGAAGCTATACCAAGTTAAGTAAACATAGCTTTATTTCTAATGGAATTTAGGGAGACAATAGGCAAAATTTCGTTGCAAGCCGTCACCCCAAACGGCTGAAAAAATAGCCTCAAAAAAGTTTGACAAAGTAACAAAATACATCTAGATAATTGATGGTACAGTATATGGTTACCGTACCCAGGAGTTGGATGGTTATTTCCTCAGTAATACGCACAAAGGTTATTTTCATTATCATGTAAAACAATAAAATATATTTATGATTACCCCCTGAGTTACTATGTTATCATGGCAGTGCTGTGCAGATTGCTGCAAACTATGACATTTTTTCCTTTTTGCGATCGACATTTTTTCCCTATCTATTGTTTTAGTAATTATCCTCAATCAATATTATAATTGCAGTTTTTAGCGGGATGGGATTGTATACTACAGGTGCAGCCCAAGAAACAGGGGTTCATTGCTACTATTCACATTGCAAATCTCACATTATAGCTACTGCAGGGCTTGAACAATACATTTGCTGCAACGTATTGTATTGGCAAGTCAAACAATACTTGATATACCTGTATAGCCTAGAGAAACTACCTTCTTAATTGATCCTTATCTATCAATCACCTATGGATTTTAAAGAATTTTCATTTTGGCTCACGTAAATTACGGCAAGTGTTGCAGCATGTGATTTTGTTGGTAGCTAAACTTGGATTTACAAGAATAATGAATAATGCTGTTGAAGGGTCAATTGAAGGTTTGTTCTATGCACTCAAATTTGCCTTCAGGTACTATTCGACTTGTAACCACTTTCATCGATTTGCAACCAAGACACCAACAAATCACTCGACTTTCATTTTCTTTGGAAAAGCCACTAGTAATCATCCCAATAGTTAAAATGGATCTGACGGTCGAGAATTTTGTGTGCATAGAATAGGCCATGGGTATTCAAGAAACCAACATCGTTACTACTTGTGTTAGAAATCTTTTTAATGTCGATACTGGAGTAAGACACATTGAACTTAACGAATACAACGTCACTACGGACTCAGGCTTTCTTGATTCTTCCAATGCCGCTCAAAAAGGTGAAATCTGTTATTCATAAAAGCCATGCTTAGAACATATCAACTACGATCAGTAATAGCCAGAAGTTTTCGACGAAAGCGGTTATGGATTTTAAAGTTTGCGTAAGGTCTTACAGATATCAAAACGGAAAGACAAAACGAGCATTCTGAATATGAATAGTACCACCTATTAAGATAATAAATTTATTGCTATTGAATAAGGTTGGTTGCCATCAGTACCTTTTAGCTCTCAGAGCACCAGTATTGCTCAAGTATAGTTTTTTTTAATATTTATCTATGCGTATGTGAAAAAAGGTTATACTGAGTGAATAGAAACAAAGTTTGCGTATTTAATGCCTATACGTATTCTTATTGTGTGGTTAAATTACTAAATAGTGTTTGAATTATAATACAAGCGGCACCACCATTGCACAGTAGCCCCAAAGTGATATTAAACAGATTGTTAAAAAATGATTTCTTACATTAATAAAAGAGAGAGGTTCCCCCAACCTATTATTAAAGTTTAAATATAAAGTTGCATGGTTGACCTGAACTAGCTAAAATGGAGAACAATAAATTAAAATTTAACGAGCCACAAGCAAGTGAAAAGAACCCCTAATTGTTTAGGAAGTGTATTTATTATATTTTTTGGGAACCATACTTCTCTGAAGTGAATTGTGTAATACTGAATTTTAATGAACTTCACCAGTCCATGTTATTTTCCATTTTATTATTGAATATTTTACCATTTGCGGTGGCATATGATAGTACAGTCTCGGTTTTGGGATCCTTTTTGAGCAGGGGTTACTCTGTCAACTGATTGGATTCCATTTTGTGTTCTATCGTCTCTTGAATACGAGAGATAATTTATGATGGGATTCAGTTCTTATGCCCGTAATTGATACTGATGGGCACTTATCTCAAACTCGTTATTGTATGCGGGTGATAAGTTTCTTGTAAGATGATCCTGTGTGGTTTATGTATCTTTCTTGGCTACATTTCCTTGCTTAGCTTTGTTTTCTTTGGTCAATTCCTCTTCTAGAGCTTTGTTGAGCTTTGGTACGGTTGAAAGGTTGTTTACAACACTCAAATTTTGAAGGGTAAACTCATCGTGAGTCTTGAGTAGTTCCTTCATGGGCTTCGTCAATCTCTGTATGGACTGTCCCAACAATTGGTATGGATCTTCTGACATAGCTATTACCACTGGATGAGTATGTATATTATAGCAGGTTGCGAGAATCTTTTGTACAGACGTGTATCGCTTGCATGCAGTATACATCAATGATTGACGCTTCTTCCTTTGATCTAACTCATTTAATATAGTGTTCAGTCTAAGTTTGAATGGCTAAGAATGTCCAATGACGAAAGTGATTCCGTATTTGATGATGACGACGAGGAGTTGCAGCTTCTTTTAATGGCAGATTCGGTTCCTACGGCACCACCAACCTCTGCCGCCAGACCAACTTCAAAAGATAGATTACCACAAAGAACATTGGACGGTTTGATTATTGGTGATAGGCCACGGTATGAGGAGATCCCTGTATCCAAACCGGTTAATGTTCCAACACATCACAAAATTCTGTATTCCGATTTGGCAACATATATTTATCCTTCCAATCTTGAACTACGCGACTACCAATACAATGTAGTTCGGCGTGCCTTTTATGACAATTTATTGGTGGCATTGCCTACAGGTTTAGGTAAAACCTTTATTGCATCTACGGTCATGCTTAATTTTTATCGGTGGTTCCCTCAGTCCAAGATTATATTTATGGCGCCTACCAAACCATTAGTTGCACAACAAGTTAAAGCATGTTGCTCTATAACAGGTATACCAGCCACAGACGTTGCAGTATTACTCGACAAAGTCAGGAAAAATAGAGGGGAAATCTGGGAATCCAAGAAAGTCTTCTTCACTACACCCCAAGTGGTGGAGAATGATTTAGCTTCTGGATTAGTGGATCCGAAATCTGTGGTTTTGTTGGTGATAGATGAAGCTCATCGGTCAAGAGGCAATTATGCATACAATAATGTTGTGAAATTTCTTAAAAGATTCAACAATTCATTTCGTGCTTTGGCCCTAACTGCAACACCGGCTTCTGACGTCGAAGGTGTTCAGGAAGTCATAGATAATTTGCTGATTTCAAAGATTGAGGTCAGAACAGAACGAAGCATTGACATAATAAGGTATATGAAACGAAAAAAAGTCGAAAGAAGATCAATAGGGCAGTCACAAGAAATATTAGAATGCATAGATTACCTATGTACAGCTATTGAGCCTGTTTTGAAAATCGCCAATGAAAGAAAAATTTATGACATGAGAGACCCACTGAAAATCAACTTTTTTCAATGTATGGATGCTTCCAAAAGGTTGGCAATGAATCGAAATATACCAGAAGGCTTGAAATGGTCAAACTTTTTTATCTTGCAACTACTTGGAGTCGTTGGTCAATGTTTCCGACGGCTAAACATTTACGGTATCAAATCGTTTTACAGTTATTTTCAAGAAAAACGCCTAGAGTTCACCACCAAGTGGACCAAGAAGAAGTCGAAGAATAAACTTAACGCCGATTTTTATTACAGCGAACCAATTGTTGAATTAATGAAAAGGTTAGAAGAAATTTTGAAGGATCCAAAAAACATCAGTCATCCCAAGATTGAGGCAGTTTTGGAAGAATTGAGGGAATTTTTCATTCTGTCTAACACTAAAGATTCGAAAGTTATTATTTTTACTGAATTTAGAGAGTCTGCATTGGAAATTGTCCAGTGTATAGAAGCCCAAGGTGATGTGCTTTTGAAACCCCATATATTCATAGGTCAGGCTAAAGAAAAGGATAAGTTTGACGAAGCAAAATACCTGGCTAAGCAGAAGAAATCAACCAAGAGAAAGAGAAAGACAGATGATGATGAAGATGAACCAGCGGACGATTTGGATATTGAAAAAGAGCAGACTGCAAAGTCCAGTTCTGAGAATGCTCAAATAAAAGGAATGAATCAGAAACTTCAGAAGCAGATAATCAAGGAATTTAAAAGTGGCTCATATAACATATTGGTTGCCACTTCTATTGGAGAAGAAGGTTTGGATATTGGTGAAGTTGATTTAATTGTATGTTACGATTCGACAAGTTCGCCAATTAAAAACATTCAGAGAATGGGTAGAACAGGGCGTAAAAGAGATGGTAAAGTTTTGCTTTTATTTTCTGGGAATGAAGAGTCAAAATTTGACAAGGCAATGGATGGATATGAATATATTCAAAAACATATAATGACAGGAAATGTGATAAATTTGGCCGAGCAAAATAGAATAATCCCAAATGACTTTACACCAGCTGTCGAAAAGAGACTTATTGAGGCCCCTGATATCAATTTAGAAATTATTAAGGAAGAAGATGAGGATCAAATTATTCGACTTGCTACTCAATATATGTTGGGGAAAGCGAAAAGTAAATCAAGTCATAAGAAGCCAAAAAAGCAAGAGAAACGGTTTTTTATGCCCGATAACGTTGAAACTGGATTTAGAAGTGTTACAAGTATGATTCGAGAGGTTGGAGACTCAAAGTCTGTGGAAGAACGCAATCGAGAACAAGAAGAACAGAGTCGAGATAAAGATTTTCTAGATAGTATTGTGGAATCACAAAGCGACAATGAAAACATTCCTATCTTATCGCAGAATATTTTGCCTGATACAGCAAAGGGTGACGATAATATAGGAGACAATACAACTCCATACGAGGAGTATTGTGTTGGGGCAAAAAACTCCAAAATCGTTGCAGAATCTGATCTAGAGAGTTTTCCTGACGAATATGACGCTGACAGTGAAGATGGCAACGGCAGTAATGAACAAAACATTGCACGCGATGGATTCAAAAAAGGTATTAAAACGACGAAAGGTCAGGAAAGTTCAGGAATGGATACAATGACACAAAATCCGTCTGACAACACCACCCTAAGCACCACCCCAAAAACTTTTGAAGAGGCCAATTTAGATTTGCCCAACTACACGGTCAACGAATCCTCGAATGAAATTCTGCAACAAGAAGAGAATTCAGATGAAGAATTTTTTGATGATGGACTTGACGATGAACTTGCAAGGTGGTCCAATGATCAAGAAAGTCAGAATAATTCCGAGTTTACCTTCACGCATACGCCAACCAATGTTCAAGAGGAAGCATTGTATCAAAATAAAGTGGGTGAGAGAGAAGGGCTTTTGAATTCCGACCAATACATGGAACTCTACACTTCCTACTTTACTACAATTGACCCTAGCGATCAAGTTGGCTTTTACGACCCTATAGAGGGTATACATTTGCTAGATGGGAAGAAAAGTGCATTTTGCGGAAAGATAGGACATAGCAAAAAGACCAATGTGCTATTCAATATTCCACTTAAAATCTCTTTGGTACCAGTGCGGCCACAGGAAGTTGATTTGGATTGGAATGATATAGATTCGTTTATTGTTAATGATTAGAAAAGTAATGGCATATATTTCAGTGGTTGCAAAGAGTTACCCGGATCATCTCTTTTTTTCGGTCTCATTTTTCCACAACTATAAAAGGAACAGAAATCCAGCATGGTTTTGAAAAAACCATTTTGCTCTTCTTGTTCTCTATCTTTATGCAGGGGCATTACGTGTATCAGTGAGGATTCGTCCGAGATCATGTTTTTGCTGGTTGAAAACTATAACCTGACAGCTCCTTAATATTGTGGCCTTGTGCTATGAATATTTAGGGAATTTTTGGAACTTTCATCTTTGGCGCTTCTTTGAAGGTCAATTCGAGACGTTGGCGGATTGTCAATGTATTTCTCTTTTAAATCACAGCAGTGTGTTCATTGGGGTGAAATAAAGGAGAAATTAAACCCTACAAGCTACTATGCTACGCCTCCTGCCTCGCTCGGTCTATTGTTTGTCGTTGATCTTGAGCTGGATACATTTATCGGACACGATCCGGTAATTATGTAAGGGGCCATATTGATTTAAAGATTTCCTTTGAGTGCGATGACACCAAGGCATTAGCTGGATGGTGGCATTGTAATTATAAATCTTTACATCTAATACGAAACGATAATGTAGTATGTGATTGCTTACTGTAAGTAGTAGGTTCAACTGTAAATCTTAGAGTGCATATTAGAGTGTTCGCAAAATTTTCCACTCTACAGTTTTGATATGTGCACATTGCCTTATTGAATAACTATTCTAAACAAAGTGTCATGTTCAAGAAGTTTACCAAGGAAGACGTTCATTCGCGCTCAAACATCAAGTCTTCGGTTCAGAGAGGGTTGAAGTCCAAATTCGTCGCACAATTTGAAGATTTAGAGCCTGCCATTGACAATATAATACCGAAGAAGTCTCAAGCCATCTTGATCAAATGCGAAGATAAGATTCAGTTATATTCCGTTGACAACGAGGTTGTTTTGTTCCAACACTTTGACGACTTGATTCCTGCCTTGAAAGTTGTCCACAAATATCCACAATGTTTCCCAAGAGTACAAGTTGATAGAGGCGCAATCAAGTTTGTCTTGTCTGGAGCCAACATTATGTGTCCAGGGTTGACCTCAGCTGGAGCCAAGTTACCAGAAGAAAACTTGGAAGTTGGTAGTATTGTTGCTGTCTACGCCGAAGGTAAGGACCATGCACTCGCTATTGGTAAGTTGATAATGAACACAGACGAAATAAAAGCGAAAAATAAGGGTATCGGTATTGAATTGTTGCATTACTTGGGTGACGGTTTGTGGAACTTTGTTGAGTAGAGTAGAGTCGCTTCTATAAATATTACCTATACAACATAAATCATTTGGTTTGGCACAAGTCCATAGTTATCTAATAAAGCCAGGTTGTCATCAAAGAACTGCTTGTTGGAACTCGATGGATTAGACTGTAACTCGTTTATGTAATAATACACTTGGAGCTCAGTGATTGGTTTGTCACTTAACCATTTTGATATGATTCCCTTTATTCTCAATATGGTGTAGTCCTTTAGGAACACTCTTTTTGTAATATCTCCATTATATTGAATTTGCAAAACAAGCTTCTTTTCCCTCATACCATTTGACAGTTTTGATTGAAATGATGTTTCTTCTCTGATATTATTCTTCGTTACTAGTTGCTTCCAGCGCTTTCCCTCTTTGTCAATTGGGTAAACGTTGGTCAAAACCTTCGATATAAAATAGAGTTCTGCGTTGAGAATTTCTTCCTTTGCCAACGTAGTCCCATTTAATATGCTTAATTTTTCATTATTATTCAGTTGATCTCTGTTTCCCTGGCATTCAAATCTAGCAATCAAGTTAATGGTCATTTCATCAACTGACATGTTCTCAAAAAGACTATTCTCATTCACACGCAACTGACTGAGACTCTGGAAGTTGAGATACAACTGATCAATGCTAGGCCATGAGCATAGTCTGTTGTGGCGAAGATCTAATAACTCGATGCTGGATGTAAATGCTGGTACGAAAGATATCTGGTTATGAGATAAGTCTATCGATGTCAATTGCGAAGTTGCAAGCCAAGTAGGAATGGATTTCAATTCATTATAAGATAAGTCCAATAATTTTATGGAATCAGGCAAACTAATATGCTTGATATCAGCATCCATGTATCCATTTCCTGCCAAGTATAACTCTTCCAAATTGGGAAAAGCTGGAAGGATAATATCTAGTGACGATAACTCTATTTTTGTCGATGATAACTGTAACACTCGTACTGACGAAAATACAGACAATGAAGTAGTCAAAGTAAAGAATCGATTCCCGTTCAAAACTAACGTGTCTAGTAATGGCATCCGACAAATAATGATCCATATTTCCTGAATATTGGAGATCAAATTATAGCTCAAATCGAGGTGATTCACTTTGGGTAAATCAATTTCAATACCTTTAAAGATGCATTTTCTTTGTAGAGATATCGATTGTAGCTTATCGAAGTCGCCTTGCATTGCATTCAATTTAGCAAAGCCATAACCCTCAACAACTTTGGTGCCAAACTGTAAGTCAGTAGTGAAGTCTTGATTTTGACTGTACATATCTATCAATGCTGACGCAAAATCCGTACGTTTGTCCAATTTACGGTTGGTTGACTTAATAAACGAGCCAGCGCCATCAACCAGGGTTGTAAAGTATTGTACTCCGTTGATACTCCCGTTGTTCTTTCCGCGTTGCAGAATGTCCCACTCTATGCCTAGAGCAATGACATTTTCCCATTCTGGAAGCGAACCAATGTACTTGATCGTGCCCAAATATGAGCTGTACGAAATTCTGTCTAATACCCCATAAACCATTTATGAAATTTGCAGGAACCAAAGAGAAACTAAGATTCACTACAACCGCAAGAAAAGCGAAACCACGTGATTGCAGTGTCGTAATAATGCGGACTCATGTATGTTATACGAGACCTACAAGAAGAGGAACGCATTCTGTGGCATTTTGAAAAGGCATAACACGACCATTTTAATTAGTTAATTAGCTTGCTATGTTCCGATCATTCCACTTTTTTCAGAATGGACTGTACGTTTTTCTGTTGAGGAGTTGCAAAAATTTCTCAGCATAGAACGTAAACGCTCCAAATTAGTAAGGTCATCCATTTTACATATCGTAATACTTAAAAGGAATCTCAACTCGTGTTTCAATTTATTGGCATAATCGTTTTTACGAGTTGTTTTTCTACTGTAGGCTATCTCTTACTTGACACTATAGCTATATATCATTTCGTAGTTCGCAGTCACAAAAATCCATCGGGGAACCCATCAATTTTTTCATCCCCACTCCGTCGAGATTGCCAACTGGGTTATCTCTCACGTGCCGTCGAATCAACAGATTTTTTTACAGCTTGCTTGCAAACCACATATCTAACATCAGTTCATTGTATAACTTGCCTCGCCTCGCATTCGCTTTGAATAACTTCACTCTAGTATCAATAGTCAAGTCTCCTTCCACTATAGTCGGCTCATGACCACTAAAAATGTCGACATCGCTCAATGAACGTCATTCTCCACCAAGGAATTCTTTTATCCTAAACAAGACAGCGTCCGCCACAACTGAAGTGTCTACGTCCGAACCGGTTACTCCTAGTGTATCATCATTGGAAGGTACCTTTGCCAACTCTAAGGGCCCCGATCCTACGCTAGAATCGTCACCAGATCCAGAATCGTTTAGACATAGTGTGTTGGGCAAAGTGTCTGGTTTACTACAAAAGACCCTAACTAGGTCAAGAGAATCATCTGTTTCATCTTCTGACCCACTCCATCATTTTTACGTGGACGATTCAAAGTATGGAACAGCTACCTCTTCTCAAAGAGCCAGCTTCATATCCCCCCGGTCATCACTTGGGGCACGTCCTCAAACCCCTATTAAAGAGACATCCCGTATTTTCCTAGAATATGACCCCATAACCAAAAGAAAGGTCCTCAACACTTATGAGATCTTGAGAGAAATTGGAAAGGGTGAACATGGCAAAGTTAAATTGGCAAAAGATTTGATTAACAACGAATTGGTAGCCATAAAAATTCTCAGCAGGAAATCCAAGAAAGACAGACCAAGTTTACGAATGAGAAGCGATTCAAAGACAAAAATGAGTCATATCAATGACTATGAAATGAAAATCAAACGTGAAATTGCCATTATGAAGAAGTGTAATCATAAACACATTGTCAAGCTAAGAGAAGTTTTGGACGATATATCATCCCATAAAATATACTTGGTTCTTGAATATCTTGAAAAAGGAGAAATTAGATGGAAGAAGTCTCAAAAATCTGATTTGAAGTACCATAATCCCGAAGATATACCTTGTTGTGGAAGCAATTACAGGCGGAGGGATATCACGATTCAAAATGGAAATGGGAACCCTTATGAAATTTCCGAAAATGATCTTTTATCCAACACATTCGCTCCCAATTTGACATTTAAGCAGTCTAGAAAAGTTTTCAGAGATGTTTTGTTGGGATTAGAATACTTATATTTACAAGGCATAGTTCATCGTGACATTAAACCTGCTAACTTACTAGTGAGCTCTGATAATGTTGTTAAGATTAGTGATTTTGGGGTTTCGTTTGCTTCATCATTGAATGAGATTGATGACTCTCTAGTTGATGAATTAGAATTGGCCAAAACTGCTGGAACACCTGCATTTTTTGCGCCAGAGTTATGTCAAACTAACTTTTCGGCTTCCAGAAGCTCTTCCGTAAATGGCTCAATCTCAGCTACATCGTTGGAAGCTTTGAAGAGTGATTTGACTTTATCAAAAGTAGTCCCAAAAATCAATTATAAAATTGATATCTGGGCATTAGGGGTCACCTTATATTGCTTGCTCTTTGGTAAGGTTCCATTCAACGCTGAATCAGAGTTTGAATTATTTCTGGTGATTGTGAATCAAAAATTGGAATTCCCTCCTTCAAGAAGTGAGTTTAATTCTCCAAGCCAGTTAAGTGAAGAAGAGTTTGATTTAGCAAAAGATTTGCTTTCTAAAATGCTAGACAAAAATCCAAAAACGAGAATTGAAATCAAGGATATTAAGACGCATCCTTTCACTCTTATGGATCTTGAAGAAGATCTCGAACTGTTGAACGAATTTTTATATTTGAACAACACTACCGAAGTGGGATTGTTAGATTTCACCATAAATGATGATGAAAAAAATGATATTGTTTCGAAGGATGAAATTGATAACGCTGTTGTTGGTATTGGTACCCGTATCAAGAAAAGTTTGTGGAAAGCGATTAAAGCTAACGGAAACAAAGACTTGGATGTGCGAGCTAAATTTGCAGCATTGCAGTTGGAGCATTCTAAAAGTACTTCCAGTGAAGAATCATCAAGTAGTAACTCCAATCAAAACTCGTCGTCAAGGTTAAACGGCAGCACGCGAAATCACTCAGTTATTCTTTCAGAAGCATTTCAACCCAATACAGCTTCAAATAATGGAAGATCTTCGTCAAATCATGGAGACCCCTTGATTCTTAATTCTCCACACTTACCCTCAGGTTTATCTCACCAAAAGCAGTTTGCTTTTCCGACTATATCCACGGCTTCTACAATTGTGGCACCAGTTTCAACAAAATCGTCTTCTTACTCTTTTGCGGGCATAAGAGAAGGAAGAAATCCAAACTTCGTCCTTCAAGATGTGATAGATTCTCATACACCCGACTCTAGTCGTAGGGGAAGCTCTGCAGGTGGCACCGAAGCTCCACAGATAGAAACCAAACGGAACGTTGGTGGTGATTTGTATTTAAAAAATCAATCCGTTGTCGACACATTCAAAGAAATTCAGCAGCAAGATGATAAGAGACGCAAGTCGAGCATCTTTTCCTCAGTGTTATCTACTCCTGTGATTGCAGCACGGGGTGCGCTTTCACCTCAAACTGGAGTACCCGCTGATGATGATGTTCCTCCTCATTTGTTACTTTCCTCCACTCCCTCACATACTCCATTGACAGTAAACGGCTTACATTCTCAAGTTGCTACTCCTATTTCTGTTCCAGTCAATATCAAATCGGATTCCGTACTTCTAGGTCAACTGGAATCTGCAAACAGACTAAAAGTTGGTCCTATCAGTATAGATGCTGTCAGGAGACCATCTTCTGTGATGTCATTACCATTAAGTGAAAGTTTTGCTTCATTGGACAGTATAAATGACGATTATTTGAATTTGAAATTTCAGGAATTCACCAAGAATAGACAAAAGTACAAGGATAGTCAGACAGATCCTACAGTCGGTCGTCTTAGAAGACCCAGTGAAGCTGCACAGTCTAATCCAGCTTTATTGACTCTTTCAAATACTGAGGATTCAAAGATTAATAACATTACTGAGAAGTTCCAGGCTTTTGATTTAGCTTCCCTGATGAATAATAGGGCCGTTAATTTCAACATTTCAAGCAATCCCAAAAGCAATGTTGGTCAAGATGACAGCGATATTGAAGGTATTGCGCCAAAGTCATATCCTGTGAGGAAAACTTCAACTTCCAGTTGCTCTTCATACTCTTCGTGCTCCAGCAGTACCGAGAGTGACGATGAAGGAGGTAATTTAACGTTGGCATTTTCGTCCAAAGTTGCACCACCTTCGTGGCCAAACTTTCTCAGTGAACGTAATCGGACCAAATCGCATGAATCCAACCTACCCCGCTACATCAATAACAATTCGACACAAACATACAATGTGCCCATCTTATTCCAAGATGATTTACCGGAATTTGAAGATGTTCCCGATGATTTAATTTCCAGCGTTCCACGCAATAGCATATCAGTACAAGGTCAACCACAAGCTAATTCGCTTGTAATGCCAAATATGAGCCTCACTTTATCGTTGGATTCGAGTAAGAGCTCCAATTCTACAATTACCCCAGGAAACTGCACTGAATCTCCAGAAAAACGAAACACACCCGTTCAAAGTCGTGATAGAAGCGAACATGAACTTGGAAGTAAACCTCTCGTGAACAAAAACTTGGCTGTGGATACATCCTCGCATGTCTACCGTTCTTCTCCATTAGGTAACAATATATCTGCCCCAATTGGAAACGCAAACAAGGACGACGCTAAACTCCCCGAAAACAAATCGCAGCACTACCACTTTAATAATCACTATAAGAAAACCCCAGTGTATTCACCATTCCCAAAAGCTAAGCACCTTGATAATGACAAGGTAGCCTTAACTAATGCTATCAGTGAGAAGCAAATCAACAACAGACCCAACTATTATCGCTCAAATTCTGTTACTGTTGGGTTACTACAACATAAGGGCTTAAGTTCTGATGGTGAATTTGACCATAAATAGCTTAGATGGCTCAAATATACAGTAAATATTTACGATAAGACATTATTTATAGTGACCTGCATATTAGTTGAGTCATTGCACGACTTGTTTACCTTTCCCTCAGATCAGACAACAAAAAAAACGTAGTTTCAAACTCGTCTGCTGCAGGAAAAGTGAATTGGTGAACTCCTTATCATTAATTCTCAACACTAGCACCATGTCTGATCGGTCTAAAGAAGACATACGAGGGCAATTGTCGGATATCCAACGAAGATTGTTCAATAAAAAATCCGACAAATCATTACGGGTTTCAAGTGGAGATAAAGATCAAGAGAATTTATTCCAATTACCTCCCTTGCCAAAATCTAGAAGCTCTGCACACTCTGAAAATGTGCTGCTGCACTCTTCAATGCCTATTTTACCAGTGAGTAAGCCAACGCCAACATTGGGCCCAGAATCGAAGGGTAACGACATGAATTTCGTCGTTGGTTTGAGTGAAAATTTGTTAAGTGAATGTCGTCGATTGACTGCCGAGAACCAAAAATACAAATCCAAATTAAAGGCATCAATTGAGGAAATTCAAGTCATAAAAGATGAAAATGCCAAGTTGAAAAATACTCGGAGTCTTCAGATGAATAACGAGAGTGATCTCAAAGACAAAAATTGGGAGTTAGAAACAAATTTAATTGGCTTAAATGAGCAGATTGCCTCTTTTAATCTTGAGAAAGAAAGGTTGCTTAAATCTAATCAAAAATTGTTGGCGAACTTTAACTCCTTACAAAAGGAAAACGACGATTTAGAATTGAAAAATCGTTCTATAAATGAGAACTATAGTTCCTTAAAGGCTTCTTTCAGTAAAGACATTGGTGACTTAAATCAAAAAATTGAAGAGTTAAATGATGAGAATGACCAATTGCATTCTAAATTGACAACGCTTCAAGATGCGAAGGTATCTAGCAACAAGAGTGCTGATTTGACTCAGAATGATCGATTAACTGCATTAGCAATTGGAGATGACTCTGAAGATGAAACAGTAGACTTCGATAGCCTTATCCTTGATTCTCAGCCACGCGAAATACCAGTTTCAGATCCAAGAAATCCACACCTTGAGATCGAGACTTTAAGAGCAACACTTAATCACTCAAATAGGACAATTGCCAAGTTGAGGTCCACTTTATTAAAAGCAAGGAAAGACGAACAACTGCAAAAGACACCTATGAAATTACAACAATCGAAGTTGATCAAAAAGACAAAGTCTATTAAGGATACCAGCCAATTATCAAACAGAAGCTCAGTGATGTCTCCAACAAAAAGAAACTCCAAGTTTTTGGTTTTAGATGAAGATACTTCGTTGCCTCTGTTCCCAACAGGCGATGGTAATTGGGAAGATTTCATTGGCGATGGAGTCCAAGAAACACCCTCGAAGCCTTCTAAGCCGTTTACTGGCTACAACAGTTCATTCTCTGATTTGGAATCAATACAAAGCAAAGGAGTCGGTGTTACCGCATTACATGGTGAAATTCCACATTTGGTTCAAGCAGACTCTGATTCTGATTCTGAGATCGACGAGCAGGCTCTAACTACCAAAAAATTGACTTTATCAAAAGAGTTGACAGACGTTGAATTATCCAGAACGCAAGTTGAACAATATGCAAAGGACAATAATTTGGTTTTATTACCATTATCGAAATACGAACAATTGAATGAACAAAGCATCACTTCCACCACAGATGAAGCTCTTGTCAAGCTTAGTAAAGAGAGGGGATACTTTGTTTTAAGTAAGCAAGAATATGATGATTTAATCAACGAAGAGTTAATGATGAAGAAGTTTGAGGAAAGAGGCTTGGTCACATTGCCCGATAGTGAATTGGAGAATTTGAAGTCCGACTCTATTGCGTACCAGGAACCATCAGTTGAATATCTTACTCTTCATGCAAAGAAGAAAAAGTTTGAGTTGATTGATGAGGCCAAATTATCAGATTTGGAGAATACATCAAACAATTATAGAGCTCCTACTGAAGCTTATATTAAATCATATTGCCCAACTTTTGACTTGCATCCAATTACTGGAGACCAATTTAGCGAGTACCAAAAGTTGATAGCAGAACATGATAAACCAAGTAAGAGCTATTTGATCGAAAAGGCAAATAGTCTAGGCTTGATCGTTACGACAATAAAATATTATGATGAATTAACCAAGACTGCCAATGAACCTACCGCTGAGCACATAATAGAGAAAGCCAAGGCTAGAGATTTAGTAGTGGTTTCTAGCAACGATTTTAATGAGTTATCTAGCCCATCTATTCAGAAACTTTCCCAATTAGCAGATAGTTTGGGTTCGGTTATTTTGAATAAAGAATCTCACGACTCTTTATTAAACCCTTCTGTCGACACTATTGTTGAGCAAGCAAAATCAAACAAATTGGTCACCATGACGGAACAGGAGTATAACGCTCTTAATGAGTCGCATGTTAACCCTTCTTTGGATTATCTTGAAACCAAACTGCGAACACATAATCACAAGATCATCAGTGATACTCACTTTGAAGAACTTAATCAATCAGCACTTTCTCCTCCTTTGGAAAAACTTATTGAACGGGCAGAAACTTTAGATCACATTGTTGTCCAAAAGAGCGATTTTGCTCAGTTGACTAAAAATGCTAATGAACCAACTTTAAATCAAGTTAAGTTACATGCAGACAAGCATAACTTAGTGACACTTACCAAGGAAGAGTACACTGATTTGTACAAGCTTGCTAATGAACCTACAGTAGATGAACTACAGACGAAGGCCGAGGACAAGGGATACAATATGATTCAATTCAATGACTTGAAAGAGTTGGAAACTCTTGCAAATAATCCATCAATGGATCACGTTCAATCTAAAGCAAATTCCCTTGGTTATAAGGTAATTGATGTGGATGAATACAATACACTTCATAAGACTGCAAATGAACCTGACTTGGACCATATCTCAACAAAAGCAATTGAATTGGGTAGTATTGTTGTGCCTAAAGCAAAGTATGATCAATTGAATAAGTTGATTAATTCACCTACCATTGAAAGTATTCGTGAAAAAGCTTCTGAATTGAATCATGTTGTAATTCAAAATTCAGATTATGATGCAATCTATCAAAATGCTAATACGCCAGATGTCGAACACCTTCAAGTCAAAGCAGATGCATTAGGAATCACCCTTATGATCAAACAGGAACTTTCCACCTTGAAAAAACTTGCTGAGTCGCCTACATTAGATCAATTGCGTGAAAAGGCCAAACTGTTTAATTCTACTCTCATTGAAAACGATGAGTATGAAAATTTGCAACAGCAAGCCAATGAACCTAGCTTGCATCAAATCCAATCAAAGGCTGAAAACTTAAATTGTAAAGTGATTTCTATTCAAGATTTTAAAACACTTGAACAGCAAGCAAATTCTCCAGATGTGGAACACTTAAAGATAAAGGCTAAAACACACAACCACTCAATTATCAATGACTTGGAATTGAATAATTTGACTGATCTTGCACACAACCCTTCCTTGAAACATATTAATGAGAAAGCATCGGCTCATAACCTTGTCACTATTGACAAGGACCATTTGGCTGAGATTGAAACGCTTGCACACAATCCTGACTTGAATCATATCAATAAGAAAGCATCGGCTCATAACCTTGTTACTATTGACAAGGACCATTTGGCTGAAATTGAGACGCTTGCACACAATCCTGATTTGGAGCATCTTCAAAACAAAGCAGAGACGCATCTTCACACAATTTTGCCCAAGCAAGACTTTAACGAATTACAGCAGAAAGCATTTTCTCCAACATTGCCCGAAATCTCGTCCTTTGCCGATAAGAATGGACTCTTCGTTATAAAAAATGATGAGTATAAGGCATTGGTAGAGACTATCGATAATCCAACCAGAAAGCATGTGGAGCAAAAGGCTAAGATCTTTAATTGCTCCCTTGTTGACGATAAAGAATTAGCTAATTTGCAAGAACGTGTGAACTCACCTTCTTTGGAAGATTTGAAAACACATGCGGCAAAATTGAACCAAAGCATTGTACAGACCGATGACTTGGCAGCTTTAAACAAGTTGGCAAATACACCAGATTTAAATCATCTTGTCGCAAGGTGTAAAGATAACAACCTTGTTCCTTTGTCGTCCGATGAGCACCAGGAATTGGTGTCTTTGGCTCACCTGCCAAGTGTTGAACATATCCAAACAAAGGCAAATGCTCATGGATTAGTGACCTTACACAAGACTGATCATGACAATTTACTCAAGGCATTGGCCTTACCAACAGTTGAATTCATACAAGAAAAGGCTAAATCTCATGGATTGGTTACATTGACCGACGAAAATCATAAAAAACTATTGGATACGGTTGAATTCCCCTCTAGAGATCATGTCATCGCTAAATCCAAAAACCTTGGTTTGGTTACTCTAAGCAAAGATGAGCATTCAAGTATAATTGAACAGCTTGAGTCTCCGTCAAGAGTATATATTCAACAAAAAGCTGAAACTCATAGCTTAATTGCTGTTGATAAACACTCTCATTTGAAACTTGTTCAAGATCATGAAATGCCATCTAGGGAATATATCAACGAGAAGGCTAATTCTTATGGATTAATTACTTTACTGAAGGATGAATATGAATTACCATCGGTTAATTATTTGGAATCCAAGGCTAAACTCCTTGGAATGGTTACATTAACAGAGAAGGACCATTCGAAATTAATTGGGATCATGGATTCACCATCTGAGGAGTTTATTAATCAAAAAGCTGCTTCTCTTGGATTGGTAACTTTGGCAAAAGATGAGCATGCAAGAATGGTCTCAAAAATTGAAAACCCTTCAAAGTCTTACCTTGAAGTACAATCGAGATCACAAGGCTTAACTATTTTGCCAGATGAAGAATATACCAATTTAATGACTTTGGTTGAGAAGCCACCTATCAAACATTTGGAATTGAAGGCAAAGGAGGCCAATCACATTGTCTTGTCTTCTGATAATTACAAAGAGACCTTGGAAAACTTTGAAAGCCCAAACATTGAGTATTTAAAGGAAAAAGCCGGAAGTATGAAACAAACAGTTGTACCTATTGAAGAATTTGACCAAGTGTCTCGGTTAGCAAATGCTCCTTCAGTTGAGCATCTTGAAGACAAGGCTAGACAGTTGGGCTTGACACTCTTACCTGATGTTGAGTACAAGCAAATAATAAGTACCGTAAACTCTCCTACGGTGGAGCATCTTGCTGCAAAGGCTGAACTGATGGATAGGAAATTGGTTAAAAATATTGATTATGAGAATTTGTTGAAGAAAGCTAATTCCCCAACTAAAGATGAGTTAAAGCTTAAGGCTTTACAGCTTGGATTGGAGGTGCTCACTTTAGAACAACTAGAAGCTTTGAATACTTTGGCAAATAATCCTGACGTTTCGCATATTGAAAATTCAGCAACCAAACGTGACCTAAAGGTTATTCCAATACCTGACTTCAAAACTTTACTGAAAAATGCTAACTCTCCTGATTATTCACATATCAATGAGCATGCGGAGCGTTTGGGTTATTGCATGTTATCTGCGTTGGAATTCAAAAATTTAAACGAAAACGCAAATCACCCCAGCTTAGATCATCTTGAAAGGAAAGCAGGTGATCTTAACCCTACCGACCTTGCTCATTTCATTGAACATGTTTCCAAAAAAGTGAAGGAACATGGTCTTTTTGTCTTATCTCATTCAGATTACGACGAACTTCATGCTAAAGCTAATCGTACCTTGGAGGATCATATTGAAACTTCTAATATACTTTTGATTGAACCTTCGAAATTGAGAGAGTTGGAAAGTGATATCGAAGCGCCAACTCTTGAGTACCTCAAAACGAAAGCAATTCATCACAATTGCTCCATCATTGGATCAGATGAATTAGAAAGGCTTACTTCTTCTGATAAGCAAAGCATTCACGAGAAAGCGAAGGATATTGGTTTTAAAGCTATTTCTCAAGATGACTATGACCAAATGATTACTTTGACGGAAAATCCAACAATTGCATACCTAGAGGAGAAGGTAGAGAAACTTGGTTATGCTCTTGTTGAACAATCTTCTCTTCTGGAATTGAGATTGAAAGCGAACCAATCCATTGAAGAGAAAGCTGAGCAGGCCAAGATGATACTACTCCCAATTTCTGAATACGAAATTATGAAAAAGACAATTGAAGAGCCAACTTTTACTCATCTTGAAGAAAAAGCAGCTAGTCTCAATAAATCTGTTATCGACAAGATCTATTTGCAATCATTGGAAGATTCAGCAAGTCAATCACTTGAAGAAAAGGCTGAACAGAAGAACTTAAGAGTGATTTCAGAAGCAGACTTTACCTTCATGTCAAAGGTGGTAAACAACCCCACCGTTGATCAACTTCAGCAAAGAGCAGAATCATTGAATCATGTAATAATTCCATCCAAAAAGTTCGAAGAATTGCAAGTTTCTGCAAACCAATCAATTGAGGAAAAGGCAGAAAAACTCAACTTAAAAGCAATTAGTATCGAAGAGTATGATTCTATGATAAAATCTATCGAGCATCCTACTTTAGATTACCTTAAATTGCAAGCAAATCGCTTGGAATACAGCATACTTAAGTCGACTGAATTGGAAAATTTGGAAGCATCCTTAAAAGAGCCACTTGAAGTCAAGGCAAAGGAAGCAGGTTGTAAATTGTTACCAGAATCAGAATTCAACACAATGTTGAAGAAAATAGAGGATCCAACTTCTGAAGAGTTGACCGTCCGTGCAGAAAAGATGGGCTTGAGCTTGACTTCCCAATCAGAGTTGAATACCCTTCGAAGCCATTATGAAAAAGATGTTTACGATCTTTCAAGAGAGCAAGGGTTGAAAGTACTTCCAGAAGTAGAACATGATGATATCGTGACAAAATTGGAATCCCCAGAGCTAGATTATTTGTCAGAAAAAGCGGCTATCATTGGGCATACAATTGTTCCACAATCCGAATTTGAGTCGCTCCTCGCTTCGAATGAGTCACCATCGTTGGACTTCCTTAAGAGCAAGACGTCCTCTCATAAACACACAATCATCCCAATTGAAGATTACGACCACTTGCTACAATTTAAGAATGAATCTTTGGATGATAAAGCCTCTAAAGCTAACAAGGAATTGGTGGATAAAACTTATTTCAAAGAATTGATGGAAAAACTAGAATCCCCTCCTCGTGAATTTCTTGAAGAGAAGGCTGACAATTTAGGAAATGTACTTATTGAGAAGTCTGAATTAGATGCATTGAACAAAATTGTTTCTGAGCCTTTGGATGATAAAGCAAAAGCTTTAGGAAAGATCTTGATAGAGGAGCTGGAGTACAATGATTTGAAACATACATATGAATTTCCGTCTGTTAGTTTCTTAAGTTCCAAATTAGCTTCTATGGAATTTTCAATGATAAAGAATGAAGAGCTCAAAAAATTGAAGGAAGAATTATCAAACCCTACTCATGATTATCTTAAAGAAAAAGCGGAAAGCCAAGATCTTGTTTTGCTACCAAGTGCTCGCTTTGCTGAATTAGAGGAAGCGGCTAACAAACTGCCTGAAGAAGTTGCTGCTGCTATGTCAATGAAGCTCATTCCTGTTGAAGAACTTGAACAATTGACTGCTTCCATGGAAGAAACCTTGGAAAAGAAGGCAGACAAAGCTAGCATGAAGCTTATTCCAGTTCCAGAGTTTGAATCAACTATGGAAAAGCTAAACTCTCCAAAGTTGGAGTACATTTCTGATCATGCAAAGCTTAACGGTTATTCGTTGATTGAAATTGAAGAATTGCAAAACATAAAGGCAAGGGCAGATGAGACATTAGAATCCAAGGCAGCTTCGAGTAACATGAGAGTTTTGCATGAACACGATTTTGTCACCTTAAATGAAAAGGCAGAAAGTCCATCGCTTGAACATATTAAGAATAAGGTTGAGCCTCATGACCACTCGGTAGTTGAAACTTCATTACTCGAGTCATTAATGAAATTCAAAGAAAGCTCATTAGATGAATTAGCTCACAATGAAGGTAAGAGAGTGGTCACCGAGGAGCAATTCCAAAATTTTGTGGCTCCATCACTCGACACCTTGCAACACCATGCTGCAAAGGTGGACTATGCTATCGTCCCTGAAAATGAATACAGTGAGTTGAAGGAAAGCTTTGAAGAGTCATTGGATTCCAAAGCAGAAAAGCACGGTTTGACTTTAATAGCTACTCCTGAACTCGATGAACTAAAAAAGAAGTTATCGAGTCCATCCTTAGACGCTTTACAGGATCATGCCAAAAATAACGATCACACTTTTGTTCCTGTTAAACATTATGAAGAATTGGCAGAGAGCTTTAATGAGACTTTGGCAGAAAAAGCAGCCAAGAATAGCATGACATTGTTATCTAACATGGAATATGAAAGTCTTAGAAACAAGGCATTAGCTCCGTCGTTAGAAGAACTAAGTGAGCATGCTTCCACAAAAGACCATGTCATACTACCAAAGTCAGAATATGAAAGTTTGAAGTCTGAATTGGCTGAATTAGTCGATCCTTCTTTGGATCATATAACGGGCGCCGCTTCCAAACTCGGTCTGGTTGTCATTCCGGTGAACGAGTATGAAGAAATGAAGAAGCAAGCAAGTTCCACTTTGGAAGAAAAGATTCGTGGAACTGACTTAAAATTGATACCACAAAAGGATTATGATGATTTATTGATTCGTGCTAACAAACCTTCCATAAGAGAAATTTCAGAGCATGCAGCATTTAATGGGTTCATAGCAATCCCAATTAACGAATACGATTCTATCAAAGAA
This sequence comes from Teunomyces funiuensis, assembly GCA_030558095.1. Classification (NCBI taxonomy): domain Eukaryota; kingdom Fungi; phylum Ascomycota; class Pichiomycetes; order Serinales; family Debaryomycetaceae; genus Teunomyces; species Teunomyces funiuensis. The sequence goes on from JAJMRW010000015.1 coordinate 150,676, forward strand.
CTTTCGGAGACAAGCCTTGAGGATCGAGCAGCTGCAGACAACAAGGTGGTTATTGGACGTGCAGAGTACGACATTTTAGAGAAAAGTCACGCCAATCCGTCACATGAATTCTTATCTACAGCTTCCTCTGCTTTAGGATTTGCTCTTGTTGATAATGATGCACTCCTGTCGCTTAAGAAAGAAGCAAATAAGGATTTATTTTCTGAAGCGAAAAAGCAAGGTAAACTTGTGGTGGATCAGGCTGAATACGAAAAGCTTCTTGAGAATAACAAAGAATTAGTTGAAAGCAAGAAAAATGCTGAACTGCCTTCTCATGCAAAGGAAATTTTAGGTAACTTTGGCCTAGTTGTGATTCCAGAAGCTGAATTAACTGAATTGAGGGCGATGCAATCAGAGGTTAACCGAAGATTCTCGAGGGATTCATACGACTTGTATGCTGATGCGAATGATTCATTCATATTGAGTCAAGATGAGTTGACAGCGAGTGCGGCAAAGTTGGACTTGGTAGTTATACCAAAATCCGAATATTCCGAGTTATCTGAGTTGAGTGATGCAAAAGTATCAGAATTTGCAAAAGATAAATCATTGACTTTAATATCTGACCTTGAATTGCTTCAAATGAAGCAGTCCCTTGCTGAGAAGGATACTCAGATATTTAATTTGCGGACCACTCAACAGGAAATTACAAAGGAATTTATACAGGAGAAGCTGGGTGATTTTGATCTAGTCTTACTTGAAAAGGACGAATATCAAAACTTAAAGTCACTTTCAATTCCAACGCCGGAATCTGTTCCTACCGAAGATGGTATAAAGCAGGATGCTTCGAGATTGGGATTGTCCGTTATTTCGTCTTCCCAATATTCGAAATATGAAAAATTATCCGAGATGGTTCAAGACAAAACAAAGTTTGCACAAGTTGGACGTAGTTTGGGATTGTTATGTGTTTCAGACTCAGAGTTTATCACAACCACCACTTCTACTGAACCTGAATCGGAAAACGTTAAAGTCATTCCTTCAAGCTATTATCAGCAATTGCTTAAATTGAAGAGTTTGTCAATTGATAGGGTTTCCGACGAGGTATTCCACATGCATGCAGAAAAGAAAGGATATCAACATAAAGATAGTATTACCCCTGTTATGGTTCAGCCTCCTACTTTCAAAGATACTGTCACTAGTACTCCTCCTGATCGTGTGTTGTCTGACCTGATGAATCATTTCACACCTCCAGTGACAGCGGCTAAAGAAACCCCACCATCTGCTGGATCTCGTGGCTATAGGAATGTAGGTGGTATGACTCCATCTAATTCCGTGAGATCTAACTTGTCGCATCATCATAGTTTGACGGACTCAATTCAAACAGCTGGTATTTTATCGATTGCAACAAATGTTTCCTTGACCGATAAGTCTATGATTCCAGCAATTACACAAGTTGTTATTGGAGAATATTTGTTCAAATACTACCGCCGTTTAGGGCCATTCAGTGGTATCACAGAAAGTCGGCATGAAAGATATTTCTGGGTTCATCCATACACTTTAACGTTATATTGGTCGGAGTCCAATCCAGTTCTTTCTAATCCTTCGTCGGTTAGAACTAGAGCTGCTGCGATTGTTGGTGTTGAAAGTGTGGAGGATAACAATCCTTTGCCAACTGGTTTGTATTACAGGAGTATCATTGTGAGGTCTCCAGATAAATCGATCAAGATTACATGTGCTACAAGACAAAGGCATAACATATGGTATAACGCCTTACGCTACTTGATCAGCAGAAATGTTGATGACTTAACGTTTGATACCGATAATGATGCTTCGGAGGATAGGGACGACGTTTCGCTGTTGCAACGTCCTCGCAAAACTGAACCTTTATTCGATACTGGGGAACGTCATGCGTATCCAAGACAAAGGATCAGTTCCTCACCAAGCATTCTTAGAAGCCCTTCATCAAATAGAATTTCGCGGTTTAGTTCCATGAGAAGGAATTAGTTAGAATACCTTATCTATAGTTGAGAAATAATTGGAATATATAATTAAACGATCAATATGCTAGTTGTCTTTATCCACAATGGATCCAGTTTATAGTACAGATTCTGGTTTGTTTAAATAAGAGTTTCGTAGCCAAGGAAATTTAAGCCATTTGGTTCCACAGTTTAAAACAGTAACGATGAAAACGGAGAATAAAGCTATCACATACGTGAGTTTGAATATTGAGCTGTAACATTCACTCCCAAGCAAGCAAACATGGTCATTCACTGTCAGGTCACCGATGCTCAAAATTTGGGAATTAGAATCGTAGATCTTACCAAACAAACTTGTCAAATAAAAGCTGGGTACAATCGGTGCCAAACTCACGACCCCCCAATTAGAAGAAAAGTTTGTCATCCCAAAAATATCACCAACAATAATGGGCATTATACAAAATGTGAAACCGTAGAAAAGTCCAGTAAAAAACGAATTTGCAGACAATTTGGTGTACTCTGTTATTTGGGCTCCCATTATCTGTGTGATCATGAATCCAATGCAGGGAATGAATAGCAACAAAGAGCGAGATTTTCCAAAAGATTGTGAAATTGTGTCTCCCATGATACCGGAGAGTATTCTACCAATGCAGTTTGCAATTGATAACAAACCAACTTGAAGTTGTTGCTCTTTTTGTAACAAACTATCAATCTCTGTAGTGGATATCTGGACACCGTCCAAATTTCCCAAATTTATCTTGTGACTAATTAATGCTTTCACCATGTATCCAACCGAGTAGATGTACATTTGTCCCAATGAAGCAAGTGCACCTGTCACTATAAATATCAACCAAAATTCAAAAGATTTCACAAGTTGGATTCCTCTCAATGAATGATTAAAATCAACTTGAGCTATGTAGCCTGGTGACCTCCCAGGTAATGTAATTTTGGGACTCAATTGTGGGGTGACATTAGAAGCACTTGGAGTTAATGATCTTAAGTTGTTCAATTCATACGAGTTGGAACGTCCATGCTGTACAGTCGGCCTTTTGGTCTTGTGTTTTATATCGCAAATAACGATACTTGGAGCACACAAGACAAATATTCCAATACTTGAGTAGGCCATGAAGCCTAAAAAGGCAGAAGTATCTCCTGGAAAAAACGTGGAAGCGATAACAGAATAAAATAATGCACTCAAGCCATATAATGCTAAGGGCAATGAGGTAGCAACACCTCTAATGCTAGGAAAACTCACGGAGCAGCATTTCAAGCATGCTAAATTGATGAATGTTGACCCTGCTCCAATTGAAAAGATTAAAAATGCAGAGACTGGAAGGTTGCTATATTGATTGTCAAATTGGCTTTTCATACCCACATATCCCAAAGTTATGCTGATACCACCAATTAGCATTGCTGGTGTATAGCCTGTGCTGTCGACTACTGTGCCAGCAATTGGACCTGCCACAGCAACACCAATAGTTCCCAAAAGCGCTATAGTTGACGAATCAGTTACGGAATAATCCAATTGCTTGGCAAGCTGTGGGCTGTAAGATGAATACAAGTAAAGCGTTCCACATATCAAGCCCAAGAATGTACATGATAGAAGCACAAATACTTTTTGGACAACTGGCGATATCATGTCAATGGAAGAACAATTTAATTCTATCTTAAGCTATGGATTTAACATCAAATACACAATAAGCAATTAATCATAAATCAATCAATTCGTTTTCTCGAGTGAAGTTTTCTGATTTGGATCTTGAGCGTAAATACAAAACAGGGTGGTAACTTGATCTGCAAAATCGCGCGTGTATTTGAAGCGATGCACTACCAAAAATAATCTATAACTACTATATCCTACTAAATTGCCGAAATGCATTTGGGCGATAACCGTTGGACTAAAGCTCGTTTTACTATAAATTTTACCTGAATCAGAACCATTTCAGCTTGAGCTTTTGCATAAAGCTAATTGACTCTTTAAATCTTGTATTGACTTTTTATATTCCGAGAATACCAACTGTTTTGCTGTTTTTTTTGTATGGCGTCCCAGTACTTTTCAATTGTGGACATTTTTCTTGGCCCGTCTTCTAACCCAACGTATGGAATCAATTTGCAAGCAGTGCAACGACAAATATAGTTATGTTTTGGATTAGGATACGCTGATATTTTACGTTTAAGCCTCTTTTTATGATTGCTGTGTTTTTTGTCATCTTTTTCTGTCTCGTTCGCTTCTCTGGCTGAGTTGGTCAACTGATTGACGGCTACTACTTCTTTGTAAAAGTTAGTTTCTTGCGTCAAAGTAAGCTGCTCGTCCGTTTTTCTGGCTATTTGCTGTAACAATTGTAATTCACTCTCACGCTTTGCCACATCTTGTTCCCAAAATTCAAACCTCAGGCTATCTATTGTTGTGGTGTTGGTGGTAGAAAGGGTATCCGAGTTCTTGTTTTGAACTGATCCTCCTTGACTTTTCATTTCTTGTTGCTGTAATAAAATAGCCACCTCTTCAAATACTCTATCGGCTGCGATTCTTGTTTCTTCTTCCAATTTCCTCAATTCCTCTGGCGGAGTTCCGAATATTGCTGTTGAAATGGGCATGGTGGCCATCTTTGTAAAAGTAGCCTTTGGTTTTCTTTCCTGTTGTATGTCTCCCATTGCTGTAAAAGATTTCTTATCTTGACGTTTAACACATAAATCTTCTTTCATCTTTTAGTCATCTCTATTATGTATTGTTTACAAGTGGAAAATGTTCTGGTTAGTGTGGGTATGGAGAGGTATGATGAAATGGCTGCAACTTTATTTTCACAGATAGAACGCGCATTTGTGAAAATGGTGTGAAATTTGCATACATTCAATTTGAGAATTGTGGACTTGTTGAGCCCATTGGTATCAAGAGACATCTAGTTTATTTTATATAAGCACCCCTGAAGTTGTTTTGATTACTTCAGTCTACATTATTAAGCTGGTCAAGACTATATTTTGCAACTTTTGTGAAAAATTCACATTTCTCCAATTTTGCAAAAGCCAATAAATATTGTATTCATTTAACCTTAATTACAAAATTCAAATACCACATTATCTAGACAAAACAAATATATTAAAACTGTACATTACACCAGCTTTTAGGAGTTTACTGACGGTTAAAGCTACTTTTTTAGGTAGTCAGTGCACTCTTCTTTGCGTAGCAGCAGAAACATCATAGCCGCAAGCATACAATATACAGGAGATAATAGAATATATACCAACCTTCCACACACAACCAAGCAAATTACGATAGTTGCTTGTAATGTCCATTTCCAGAGAAAAGATAGATCATTTGATCCTTGACTACTTTATTCAAGAGGGCCACCGCGAGGCAGCAATAAGTCTAGCCAGAGAATTGAACATCAAACTCGAACTTCAACCCTCCCTGGAGAGTAAAGATCATGTTAAATCAAACCCGTTTTTGAATAAAGTATTGACTTCGAGCGACTTTAGTGATCGAGAATTGACCACTTTGTTAGATGGATACTTTAATGATAAGGGTGGAAACAGCCTTACTTTGTCCCACGATAAAAAGCTTCGTGACAACTCTCGAATTAATTCAACCCTCATATCTGGATACTCCACAATTAACCAAAGAAAGGAGATCAAATTACTAATTTTAAAAGGACACATAACCGACGCCATAAAGAAGATAAGTGAAAACTTTTCTACGATATTGGATTCTAACAACTTGTTGCATTTCAAGCTTCTCCGCTTAAATTTGATTGAAATGATTAGGAATCACAAGCTTAGTGTCAATTTACAAAACTTAGATACAGAGCGTCAATTTTTGGATGATATTCTCACATTTGTCAGAGAAAACTTGATAAATAAGGTAACAAATTCGTTCAAGTTATTAAAGGAGTTGGAGATTACTATGTGTTTGTTATGCTTCAATTTTGATCCAAACATTAAAAATATTGAAGACCAGAAGGATTTACCAGAGCAATTGAGATGTTTGTTCAACTTATCCTTAAGAAGTCAATGCTATAGATTGGTAAACAAGGCCATTCTTAATTTATACATCAAAGACGATTCTCTAGTTGAAGGCGACTTTGAGTCGCAAGACGATAATAAGGTGTTCATAGGGCCAAAATTTGCTGAATTTGATTTGACCAATATTGACAAATTGAATGAGATCAAAAAGAATGCAATGGAATTTGACAAGACTGAGCAGGACTCAGAATTAGGATTTCCAAAACAAATCAGTTACTCTATTGACAGTGGAAATCAAGTTTCATCAACCGCTTCGGTAGGCGACCTGGAGGAAACCCTGAATAATGACGAAAGTCTGGAAGAAGAGTGGAACAAATTACAAATATTATCTTTGGAATCCAAATTAGAGCGAATTATCAAGCTCTGGACTATAACGGAACAAAGATTGCTCGACTTGAATATCATCAAAGAAAAGAGGTACAACTTCAGGGAAAAGGCTCTCTGATTCCAAAATACCTTTTATCGATTAATTCTAAATACTTAATGAGTCTAAACAACTATAATACAGTCAACGATGTTACCTGTTTCGATATTGCAGTGAACTAAATACTTTTTGTCAAATTTTGCTGTTAGTTCGTCGTTTCGAGAGTTGAAAACAAGTACCGAGTTAGGATCCTTGAATTTGTCTTTGTTATACTTTGAATATATTTCAGAATCATTAAATATTCTCAATATTTTAGTCCTTAAATGGTGTACAGTCGATCCATATTCAGGTTCGTCGTTCATTTCAAAATCTTCAGGACTGAATTCAAAATGGTACTTGACGAATTTGTCAAGTAAGAAGATTTCATCACCGAGTTTGTTTTGTTCACGCCAATATGAAGTACTTAATCTTGACTTCTTTTTGTTATCGTAGTAACTTTGGAGTTTCTCCTGGTTTTCACTCGATACAAAATTCAACCGGACATAGACATGAGCGCAATGGACTGGAATTTCTTTAAAAATATCCTTTGCATGATATTCCCAGAGATTGAAGTATATCCCACCCCAGTAAATGCTTTCATAACTCAAAACAAATACAAAAGTGATAAAAATAAGTTCAGTTATGAGCTTACTAGCTGGTGTAACAATCAAGTTGGCAGTGTAGGAGTGCGAACTCAATATATCCGTCAAATATAAGTCCACTTTGACTAAATATTTCACTATGGACAGCATAGTACTTGAATTATCAACATCAATGTGTTATCTGGGCTATGGAAATGATCTGATCAATTATATTAGTACTGCAGATAGTACAAACCCCGAAGCGGCATGAACTGTAAATAAATTATGTATAACTAACTGAACTCGAAATTTGCACCAAGTAATGTCATTAAAGACTTCTAGATTACCTTTCTAAAAACTTTTTAATTAGCTTCTCAAGTTTGATTTATAGTAAGCAGCTAATGCTAAGTATATTGTAAGTAGCACGTGCTAAAACCAACATAATGCTAAATTCCAAAAAATTCGGTGTAATTGGCAACTTGTCCGAGCGGTTAAGGAGAAAGACTTGAAATCTTTTGGGCTATGCCCGCGCAGGTTCGAGTCCTGCAGTTGTCGTATTTTTTATTTTGATGGTATTTAATCCTGGATTCAACTAGCCGGAAGTTAACTTCAACTGTTTAAGATGTCCACTCATTGGTTTTTAAATTATCCTATACTCGATTTCCTTTTCTTTTTTAATTATCTGAGCGATTCTTTGTGCTCTTTCTCAAATCTCAAATACTCTGGGAGCACGTAGGAAACAGTTGAAAATGATCATCTCGTCCAGAATACTGCATAATATAAATGCTATAATATAAGCGAATAGACGAGAGTGTCAATAGTTGTATACCACTTCTGTAAAACTTTTAGTTTTCCATCGTTGCTTTTACCAACACTTTATAATATTGTGGCTAATATACTCCTAATAAATCAAGTCAATTGGCATTTTCTTCAATCATTCACTGAAATATCGAAAACATTGTTCAACTATGGCTTGGATAGAATATAAAGGTTTTGATCACTTACTTGACTACTCAGGTCCATGGCTATGGTGGCTCCTTGCTTTATATCTAAGCTTACCAATATTAGCTTACAAAATATTGCCATTTTTCAACACAAAGGGAACCTACACCGGGAAGAGAAGAACCATCTCTATATTTGTGCTAGGAGACTTGGGCCATTCTCCAAGAATGTGTTACCACGCCAGATCATTTTCTAAATTGGAGTACTTTGTCAATTTGTGTGGTTATGTTGAAACTCAACCTAGTTATGATATTGTCGATGACATTAACATTGAAATCCATCCAATTGAAGTAGTGAAAAACACGTCGAAGTTACCATTCATCGCTTTTGCTTTAAAAAAAGTTTTCATTCAGTTCCACCAAATATTCGAGTTACTTTTCCAATTCAGAGGTTCTGACTACATTTTGATTCAAAACCCACCTTCTGTTCCGATTCTTATTATTGTGATTATTTTCATTAAGTTGTTCAGTAAAAATACTCAACTAATAATTGACTGGCATAACCTTAATTACACCATCTTGAATTTACGGTATGATAACTTGAATCATCCACTTGTCAAACTTGTTAAACTTTATGAAAAATACCTTGCTAAATTTGCGGATTTAAACTTTACTGTCACGAAGGCAATGTCCACATTTTTAAACAAAGAATTTGGCATTAAAAAGAGTAAGTTAATTACATTGCACGACAGACCAGCTGACCGTTTTGAACCCTTTGAAGAATTGGATATCACCAAGGAGGAAGTGTTCAGAAACCATGAAGTCTTTGCTGGGGTTGAGAACTTAAACACATACAAGATACTAGTAAGCGCAACTTCTTTCACTCCCGACGAAGACTTTAACTTACTTTTGGAAGCATTGAAAAAGTATGACATTACGGAGAGTAAAGACTTGCCCCCGATACTTTTAATTGTTACAGGGAAAGGGCCTTTGAAGGAACAGTTCTTGCAAAAAGTGAAAGATCTTAAGTTAACAAGTAAAGTCATAATACGGACAGCGTGGTTAGTTTCAGAAGATTATCCCGTTGTTTTATCCATGGCTGATGTTGGAATTTCACTTCATACTTCGTCGAGTGGGATTGACCTACCAATGAAAATTGTAGATTTTTTTGGTTGTGGAGTTCCTGTTATTTCCTTGAACTTTCCTGCAATCAATGAATTGGTGCTTGATGGTGTTAATGGTTTGATCACTAAAGGAAACAAGGACTCAAGCATCCAGCAGAGTGAAGAAATATATCGACTTTTAACTGATGTATTTACTGACTCAGGTAAATTGGCAGTTCTTAAGCAAGGTGCAATGAAGGAAAGCAAGCTCAGATGGGACGAAAACTGGAACGATGCAACGAAGAAAAAGTTTCAATATGATATTGATTAAAGTGAATAATTCTTATAGTGAAAGAATGTGCGATTTTAAGTTTAGTAAATAGTCATGGTCATTTTCATCTTTCATACGTTTTGGAGTTGAGTTTGAGTCGGTCCAAAACTGATAACCATCCTTTTCATATTGCTCAAGGAAAGGATGTTCTGGAATTAATTCCCAATCCTTAGGATCTGACAAAATTCTCTTGGTTATATAAGTCCAACATTTAGCACATTCTGTATGATTGTATCCACCACCGCCAAGTAACATAACAGGGGTAAAGGCGACTTGGTCAAGTACAGCTTCAATGGCTTTTGAGAACCCTTTAATCGTAAGATTCCATTCCTTATTGGGATCAGTACCCAACCCGTCACACCCACACTGTATCACTAAAGCACCAGGTTTGAAAGTTGAAATCAAAGGTATCACAATATCGCTAACGAGAAACATCAAACTATCATCACTAAGACCCTTTTTTGTGGGAAGATTTACCTTATTTGGAGTTGAACTTTCAAGAGATCCTGTCCCCGGATACAAACCAATGTCATACCTGTGAATGGAGCAGGTGAAGACGTTTTTGGAATATTCAAAGCCATGTTCAACTCCATCTCCGTGATGCAAATCCAAATCCAAATAGAAAACCTTCCCAAAACCTTTTCTCAAGACCCCAATGGCAAGAATTATATCGTTCACATAACAAAATCCAGCAGCCTCCCTTTTCTTACAATGATGTCTTCCTCCATACCAATTAATTCCAATATTCTGGTTATGATTAGATTTTTGCCTGACCAACATATTAGCTGTAGCAATGCTTGATCCCGCTGTTAGCTTAACATATTCTGATAAAAACGGGAAAGGATAACAATCATGCTGTAAACCGTAGGTCTCACATTCTTTTCTATCATCTTGTAAAGTGCTAGTTTCTTCTTCATCGCTCGAAGAATGATCACTATCAGCGCTAGTGTCAGCAGATGATATCTCACCATGCTGCAGTACATCTCTGTATACGTTTCGATGAACTAACAGCTGTATTTTTGTAAAATTTGAAATACTTGCGTCTAAGTCGGGTCTTTTCTTGAGCAAACATTCAATAAATTTGGGATCATGGTATTGGAGTAGTTGTTGTCGCTTCGCTGGTTTTACATCAGTTATACCTTCACACATTTGATCCAATTTATAGGCTTGAATCAACGAGGAGACTAGTGATTGCCGACCTTCATTAGAAGGTAAAAGATCGCATATCCTAGACAATTCTTGAGACGAAGTTATCCAAATTTTTCTTGGATTTTTACATGAATCAAGGTTGTTATCATTATTTGTCATTATATTTAGGTCTATACAACATTAACATTTGGGATATCAAGGTGATTCTTTATGCAGTACTTATGAAGAATTGGGTGCAAAACAGTGGAATAAACCTTTTCCCAATCTTCTATACCTTCCCAAATTCTCAACTTTTGCAATTTATCATCCAGCGAGTTGAACGTAAATGAATCTCTCACATAGCCTTCATGGATTGCCCGATGATACTTCAAATTATTTGCGACACAAATAAGAAAGTTAACGCATTTACTCAACTTGTTTTGAAGTAGCAATTCTTTCAAATACTCCGCAAATGTATCGACATCATCTCTGTGAGGGCCACTTTGGTGCAAAGACAGGCTCATCCAATCTTTTATCCGTTCCTTCATCAAGCTCAATGAAGTACGCTGATTCAAGAACAATGGTGATTTATTGAAAGTTGGTTGTTTGGAAATCCATTCCTCAGTAATTTCTGAAACAGCTGAAACAGAATCCTTGTGTTGCTTATTCAACTTTTCACGTAAAGGAACCATGTCAAACTTTTTAACCTTCTTTTTGTATTCTAAATCCCTTAAAACTTCGTTCTTTATTGATGAAGGCAATTCATTCAACACAGAAGAATCGTAACTATGGGACTCCTCATACACAGCAGTAGTCTTCACTGGCAGACTAGTTCTTGATCTCACTTTACGGTTCTTTTGCGGTGACTTTGATGGTGACCTGTTATGTTTTTCCACCACTTTTACATACTTCGGAGATTTTCCATTCTGCGAAGGGAGCAACTGCTGTTTATAAACCTTGGAATATGCTCCACCCTTTGAATTTTTATTCGTAATAGAAGTCTCACCGACCATCAAATTTCTTCTCTTCAACTCCTCTTTAATTTCGCGCTTGATTTCCCAGGGTAAAGAATCAAAAACTTCCCAATCTATTGATTCAAAGCTTTCAGTATAGTTTGTTTCAGTTCGGACAGGTTGAGATGTAATGTTTAAGTTACTACCCACATTATCGGGACTTGTGTTTAAGAGATAATTAGGAAGTAAATTTGGGATATTTGTGGGATTTAACTTAGGGACTTCTTTTGGTTGTGGAACGTTTACTGTTTCTGATTTTGCTAACAAGCTGAAGGGTAACTTAGACTGCTTATTCTTCCTAATGTTATCCACATCTTCAAGCTTTGTCATCGTTACAGAAATACCTCTTAGCTCTTGAACCGGGAGGTTAAGCATTCTGTACATGGTTTTCAATTCTGTTCCTATTACGCCCCAATCATTGGTGGCCACGCCTAATTTTGAGGTTTTAGAAACAAAGTCACACAAACCCATTCCTAAATGCTTAGGAGGGTTTATCGGAGCACCTTCTGCTCTTCTGGCAAATTTTATACTCAAATTGGAGCCACAAATTCCTAAAGAGATTAATCTAGAATACAATTCTTTCGCCAACCTCATCAAAAATTCATCCAACTCTGAAATTTTATCAAATCTGATCCCAAAATTAACATCCACCGATACTGATTTTCTACCCAAAACGGATTCGGGATTACTAAAATCAATTCCAACACTTGTATTGTCCAATCCCCTAGAATATTCATAAATCTTTGTTCCGGTCTTCTGCCCTAAAAGTAGCAGTAGTTTCGATATTGAAAATTCCAATAAATCGCCAACGTATGGTACTTGAGTGGAAGTACCAAGCTCATCAATAAGTTTTTGTACTACTGCCCTTCCGACCCCAGGTAAATCGTTCACTGGGACCTTTGTCAAAAATTCGTTAACATTTTCATGCAAGAAGTAGTAACCATTAGGTTTTGCTTTTCTTAAGGCAAGTTTAGCTAAAAGAATATTGTTGGACACTCCAATACTAACTGAGCATTTTGTTAATGAAAGAACATCCCTTCTTATTGTGGTACACAATTCCTCCACCGTTTTCACGATTTCATCTTGTTTTTTCAAGCAATGGCTACTGGCATCAATTAATGCCTCATCAATCAGAACTGGAAGAATAGAATCAAATATATCATATGATAGCAAATAATTGTAAAATTCCGCTGAGCACTTTTCGTACAAGTCAAAATCATACTCTAGCGTGATTAAGTCTGGACACAACGCCTTTGCTTTCCCCAACCACATTCCATTTCTGACCCCTGAAGCTCGAGCTAAATAGTTACAGCTTGCAACGTCTGAAGATTTTCCTCCGTGAGATACAGCAATCGGAACTTTATCCATATCATATTCTGTATAATTAAGGCTAGAAGCGGCTGCAAAAAAGCAATCAAAATCAATATGAAAAATAATCCTTGGATCACTACTAACCTGTGCCTTCGAGTTCTTTGTTTTGTTTCCTTTTAAAGCTTTTCTTAAAAAGTTTAGCCTCAAATCCGACTTCCACATGCTCAAATGATGCAACCTTGAATTTGCAAAGTAATGCTTCAAAAAATCTGGATGTTTGGCATCATAAATAATTTGCTTTCCTTTTTCAGTCTCATCTTTACGAATATTTTCCTCATTCAAGCTTTCAATGTTTTCGTCAATTAAATTCTCCTCCTGGGTCATTAATGGTAGCTCAAAGTATTCTTGATCATCATACACACTTTCTGAACAAATATCCATTATTGAGTCGTCAGATAGTTCGTTGATACCAGTATTGTCTTCATTAATTTGTTCGGTTGTTCCAAAAGGTAATCTTTTCTGGCCATATTCAACTTCTTCGATTAATCTGTATTGTTGCCAATCAAGCAACGTATTTTGCTCAGTGCAATCCACAATCCATTGTGCTTTAACAACTTTGTAATTTTTAAATTGAATCCGTTTACGTGGAGTTAACCTATCACAAATGATATGAGTTGCAGCACTCTTCTTACTGAGGAAACTCAAGAACTTGCCTCCATGTAAAATGACTAACTTATGAATTTTATCAATAGAAGGATTAGTGTGGCCATTCACATGTATTGTACAACCTTTGAATATGAGATTCCTTGGTTGCGCACCTGGTAACTGCTGTCTTCTTTCCTCGTCCCAACGGACGTACTTTTCATCAGCTCTTTGCTGCTTTCGTTGTTTTTGATGAAAGTATGTATTATAGTCGCCAAATTTATGAACTTCTTTCTCAGATAAAGATTCTTCACTCAGACTGGACTCTTCTTCAACAGCGACTTCCTTTTGCTGCTCTGTCAATTGAACATCTACGTCTGAATCTTGTAAAGTCACATCTTCTTCCTTTTGCGAGAAGTCAGCTTTAGACGGTTCTTTTTCAACACGACCGGACGAATGTATATCTAAAAGGATATCATCTAGACCATCATCAAAAGGATCCGAACTAACTGAAGGAAACGAGCGAACGCGTCCTACTATAGGAGTCGAAGCTGCTTGTACTTCCTCTTGCAGAAAACTTTTAATGTAGCTAAAAAGCTGACTGTTATCAAGTGACCGTAAAAACGATTGATATTGACTCATACGCTGACATCTGTATTAAAGTGTGCTTTTCAATAGAGACTTTGCATCAATAAGCACGAGGCTAGATTCTCGAATTCATCGCATATACTGCATATATACATCAGGGTCACTACATTGAAAAATCCTGGAAGTCGTGTAGAAGACCACAAATCGAGATAAAAATAAACACCTAGCAACAACCGTAGATTTTTGCGTCAACTGTACAATTATACCTAATTCTACGACATAATGGTAAGTGTTTTATGTTTAAAATTCTCAATAGGACTGATATGTGTTTACAAAGATACTTTTCAGTTATCTCTTACTGGCTTGATCTGTTGGGTTTGGATTGGATTTTTGAGTGCATATGAAATTCGGTATTCTCGTTCAACGTTAATGACTATTAATATTGCCTTAAATGTCAGCAACATCTCTTGAATCTTATCCTCCAACACATGGCGATGCTCTTGAGTACGAATGAAATATATTAGATTTTGAACTAACCTGAGCAGGCTGAAAAATTATCAGAACAGCAAATAGCTGAATTCAAGGAAGCTTTCTCCTTATTTGACAAAGACAGCGATGGAAAGATCACTACCAAGGAATTGGGCACGGTTATGAGATCATTGGGTCAAAACCCGTCTGAATCCGAATTGACTGACATGATCAATGAAGTTGATGTTAACAGTGATGGATCCATTGACTTTCCCGAGTTCTTAACCATGATGGCCAGAAAGATGAAGGATTCCGACTCCGAAGCTGAAATTGCTGAAGCATTCAAAGTTTTCGACAGAAATGGTGACGGTAAGATCAGTGCTGCTGAATTGAGACACGTCTTGACCTCTATCGGTGAAAAGTTGTCTGATGCCGATGTTGATCAAATGATCAAAGAAGCCGACACTAACAATGATGGTGAAATTGATATTCAAGAATTTACCCAGTTATTGGCTGCTAAGTAGGTAAGCAATTGTTTCTTATTTTCTTCCAACTAAACAACCTTAATTCCCGTCATACCTTCGATTTTTTCTCTTCTGCTATTTAGTTCCGTTCTCTACACACTTTATGAAAGATTAAAATGCCAAGCTGTTCTCAAGACAGATGTAGGAGTTAAAATACAAGAAAGGTTTATAATCACTACTGCCACTGTTTCAATTTTATTGTAATACAAATGTGCAATTATTTTCAAAACGGGCCGTGAATGATTTAATTTGTTAATGCGATCTTACAACCATTGATTTCCACTTTCAATTAGAAGACATTGTAATGTCAAAAGATAGCGAGAAGCATTTGAACAACGACGACAAGAATGATTCAGAAAGAAATGTAAAGGACATCAGCCATAAAGGTAGCGACTCTGTTCCTCGATACAAAATTAGGCGCCGTCCAAATCGATTCACCTCCATACAACAAACCCAAGATAACACGGAAAAAGATCACGAAACCAAGAAAATAGGATCTAAAACTAACGTTGACAAAAAAAATAATATTAAAGAAACGATTGATAAAGAGATGGAGGAAAAAGCTCGCCTACGTGGGTTACGATTCCAGAAAGATCAACAAAAAGAAGCAAAATCAAAGAGCTACGGTTTTGTTAGTCGAGGTGAAGATAGTACACTACAGACCAATTCCAAAGAAAGAGAAGCGTTTTTTGACGAGATCTTGAGCTCATTCATCATTCATTGTAATGAATCCTCGATTGTGGATGGTATGAGCATATTCATCAAAGAAGAAGAAGATAAATTGAAATTGAAAAATTCAACACTGAATGCTGCCAAGAAAGATGTTCCAATAGATTCCATAATAAGCTCGCTTCGTAAGCTACGCGAAGCTTTGCTTTCATCTAAAGCAGATGCATTTACAAAGAAAGTATTTTTGTTTTCCATCCGCTTAACGTCCACATTGGGGCACTACCAGACATACATTCCCAGTATACTATATTTGTTGGATAACCGCGATATATTAGAGCCGTTGGAAATG
The DNA here is from genome assembly GCA_030558095.1 of Teunomyces funiuensis. NCBI lineage: Eukaryota > Fungi > Ascomycota > Pichiomycetes > Serinales > Debaryomycetaceae > Teunomyces > Teunomyces funiuensis. Next base: position 166,696 of record JAJMRW010000015.1, read on the forward strand.
GAGGAAATTGCTTCTCTTTTGGTTTTTCACACAAGTCATTTCAATAATCAAAATGCTAAAGCATTACAATTGTACTTTGAATTATTGAACCCTAAACACAATCAGGTACAATCAGCAAAGTCGTTCAAAGTGCACACAATATTGCAGGCATGGATCCATAAAGACTATCACACGTGGATCAAGCAGTTTAATGCTGAGATAAATACATCATTTTTAGCCATTCTTCGTTTTGGGCTATCCACTATAATTAAACACATGTCAAAATGTATTACCGCGTCATACTACAATTTAGGTAAAGCACACTTTACAAGTACAATGCTACCAAATGGTATGACATTTGAAGATTTCAAAATAAAATTTGACATAACCTGGCAGGAACAGGAACACAATCAAGCGAATTTAGTTATCAGAAAAAGATAAGAGTGCATAGTTTATCCTACCTTTCACCATTTAAATATTTTTGTCTCATCAGAACAGGTTATGTTTTTTTCCTGTATAATACGTCTAAATTTCCTGCAATGGAACGGGTCAAGTAAACCTTTCTGCTAACAATCTACTTAATACACCTGAGTATAACCATTACAATAAACCGAATTATGAGCAATTTACCAGAAGTTATTAAAATAGACGACGTTGCTTCGGGTAAAATTGATCCTAAGTTGATATACAACGAGCTTGATCGTCTCAAAGTGGAGATCAACTTATTAAGGAACGACATGGCGTTATTCATCAAAGCCTTGGCTACAATCTCGCCTAACCAGAACCAGCATGATTACTACCGTGTGGTTGTATCGAGATTAAAGACAGTGCAACTCAGTATAAAAGAGTACTGTGCTCAATACAATAAGTTACTACCAATAATAAACCTAGCACAGATTAAATTGGGGCACGAAGTTGAAATAGTTCCACAGAGAGCCCAGAGCATATCTAATAACTCAAGTGGTACCAACAGCTTGCCCACTCCTGCCCCAACGGCCAATTCTACTTCAATCACGACAGATAGCCCAAATAATGCTATGGTTCCTGGAACTTTCAACCAACCAGAAGGATTGGACGGCTCAGTGCCGACAAACTCTGCAGTGCCTAAAAAGAAACAACCAACGAAGCCGCCTCAGAAACCGGTAAGGGCTGGAAACAACGCAAATCAACCGATAGTCCTTTAGTTCAGACATTGTGTAGTATTGGTCTCATAATCAACTTTGAATAAATATGATGTAATACATGACACATGATCGGCATAGCTGGTCGATTGCTCTATTCATCTTGCAGATGCCGTGGTGGCGCCGTTGACGTGTCATTACATAAGAATCTGGGGTTACCCTGAACTGACTCACTTGAAAAATTCAAAATGTCAATGTCTGCGAAAGATATAAAAAGCGTTGATAAACTTCCACTTGACAGGTTTACTAACATACAAAACAAAGTAGCTCAAATCTAAAATGTCTGCTTTAATCAAAGAAACGTTTGCTAAGTGTAAAAAGGAAGGTCGCAGTGCTTTGATCAACTTCATCACTGCTGGTTACCCAACTATCGATGATACGATTCCAATCATGAAGGGCATGCAAGATGCTGGTGTTGACATTATTGAATTAGGTGTTCCTTTCTCGGACCCTATTGCCGACGGCCCAACTATTCAAGTGGCCAATGTTGTTGCTTTGGACAATGGTATTACCGTGGTTAAGACGTTGGAATTGGTCCACAAAGCCAGAGATGCAGGTATCACCGTTCCCATCATCTTGATGGGTTACTACAACCCTATTTTGAAATACGGTGAAAAGAAGTTGATTGAAGATTCTGCCAAGGCTGGCGTTAATGGGTTTATTGTCGTTGACTTGCCACCTGAAGAAGCTATCAAATTCAGAGGTAACTGTGCCAACTTTGGTTTGTCTTATGTTCCTTTGGTTGCTCCTGCTACCACCAACGAACGTTTGAAGGTCTTGGGAGAAATTGCAGACTCTTTCATTTATGTTGTTTCCAGAATGGGAAATACAGGTGCCCTTGCTGAAGTCTCCGCTGGGATTGCTGAATTGTGTGCCAGAGTTAGAAAATTTTCAGGTGACACTCCATTAGCTGTTGGCTTTGGTGTCTCAACCAGAGATCATTTCTTAACCGTTGGTGAAGCAGCTGATGGTGTTGTTATCGGTTCTAAAATTATTACTGTTATTGGTGAATCTAAAGAAGGACAAAGGGGTCAAACTGCATTTGACTTTGTTCAATCTATTTTAGGCAAGGAATATGTTTCTGATGCTCCAAAGGAATTCAACAGAGACCTTGTTGCTAATACCAAGGAAACAAAAGCTCTTTTGGAAGAGGCTCATCAATACAACCCTAAGTTTGGTGATTTTGGTGGTCAATTTGTTCCTGAAGCTTTACACACGTGTTTGGCTGAATTAGAAAAAGGTTTTGAAAGTGCTGTTGCTGATCCAGCTTTCTGGGATGAGTTTAGAGGATTGTACTCATACATCGGAAGACCTTCTTCATTCCACAAGGCGGACAGATTGACAGAATACGCTGGAGGGGCTCAAATTTGGTTGAAAAGAGAAGATTTGAACCACACCGGCTCTCACAAAATCAACAATGCTTTGGCTCAGATTTTGATTGCCAAGAGATTGGGCAAGAAGAAGATTATTGCCGAAACTGGTGCTGGTCAACATGGTGTTGCAACAGCAACTGCATGTGCCAAGTTCGGTTTTGAATGTACTGTTTTCATGGGGGCTGAGGATGTTAAGCGTCAAGCATTGAACGTTTTCAGAATGAGAATTTTGGGTGCTAAGGTGGTTGCTGTTACCAATGGTACCCAGACTTTGAGAGATGCTACATCTGAGGCTTTCAGATACTGGGTTTCACATTTAGATACTACTCATTATGTTGTTGGCTCGGCCATTGGACCTCACCCATACCCAACCTTAGTTAGAACTTTCCAAAGTGTTATTGGTCAAGAAGCCAAGGCACAATTCAAAGAATTGAACAACGGAAAATTGCCTAACGCAGTTGTTGCTTGTGTTGGAGGTGGTTCTAATTCCACTGGTTTGTTTTCGCCTTTTGAACATGACACTGAAGTTCAATTGTTGGGTGTTGAAGCTGGTGGTGACGGTGTTGATACTGATCGTCACTCGGCAACTTTGACCGCTGGTATCCCAGGTGTTTTCCATGGTGTTAGAACTTACGTCTTACAAGACGATGACGGACAAGTACACGACACCCATTCTGTTTCGGCTGGTTTGGATTACCCTGGTGTTGGCCCAGAGTTGGCTTTCTGGAAGAGCACTGGTAGAGCCAATTTTGTTGCTGCAACCGATTCTCAGGCTTTGCATGGTTTCAAGCTTTTGTCTCAGTTAGAAGGTATTATTCCAGCTTTGGAATCGTCTCATGCGATTTATGGTGGACTTGAGTTAGCCAAAACTTTGCCCAAGGATCAGCATATTATTATCAATGTGTCTGGTAGAGGTGACAAGGATGTCCAAAGTGTGGCAAAAGTTTTACCTAAATTGGGCCCTGAAATTGGCTGGGACTTGAGATTTCAGGAAGATCCTACAAGCAACTAATCTATGAATAACGTGTGATTTAATAGTTCCAGTTTTACCCTTCTATAAACTATTAAATTGTTTCAGGCATTTTCATCATCAAGATTACTAGCGATGTCCAACCCAAAAAGTTTTTAGCACCTTTGGCATTTCCAGTTTCATCATCATAATTTTCCCAAACGTAGCCGGTCTTTTCCCATTGGCCAACAATATTGTTGATTAAATTCAACCTTAACTTTTTGTATGTATCTGCGATTCTTCTTAATAATTCCTCACTAGCAAACTTTTTTGATTCTTCTTTATAATGTTGTAAACTCTCCAAGATGAGATAGTTTATGTTAATCCAAATAGGCGATCTCCAGTAATTTTCTGCTGTCCTGTAATACTCATCAGATTTTGATAAGGACCTAATACCGTAGTCGGTCCACAACAATTCCGGATCCGAAATTGCGTTCACAATGTGTTGTAACTTATCCACATTCTCTGCTGGAATTAATTTGGTTAAAAATGGGAACAATGAAATATAGCCTTGATGACAAATATGAACATTTTCGTCATCATCATTAACAGAGACATCACAGTATGCCTTGTTCTCTTCTGACCAGTGAATTTTTTCTATATTTTCAATAATATCACTTTCAATCTTTTCAAACTCTTCGTAGTCACTGCGGTAGTTAGCAAGCTTCGAAATTAGCTTCATAGATTTAGCCATAACACCCACCCAAGATAATAAGTCAATATTTAATTCTGCGACATCAGCGGGTAACGGTCTTGGATAATCATCGAGGCCGCTCGCAAGACAATGCGTCAACGTACGACCTCTCCATCTAAATGCTTCCTTATTTTCTCCTCTGCCAAATTCTTCAACGTAGCCTCTCTGGGTTCTGCGGAACATTTCAAAATGCGACTTCAATTCTGGATAGATTTCCCTCGTGTAGTTCAACAACAAGTCTGGATTGTTAATAATAATCAGCCCGAGATCACTCTTTTCAAACGTGTTTGCTCCATATACCGACTCTGGCTTATCAACTCCTCCAAGTTCGTTGTCAACACTCAAGTTTTCTAATAAAAACGAGAAGACAAGCATCAATGTTGGAGGATTAACTATTTCGGGACTTTGAACTTGGAATTGTTCTGGGACTCTGGATCTCAGCTCTGGGCCCAATATTTGCTCACGGGCAATCCAACCTGCATCATCAATCAAATTGAACCAAGATTTCACCACCTCCAAAACCAAATCGGAATCGTAATCAAGTAATGGCAATAAGTGGAAACCTTCATCCCAATAAAATCCTCTAGGAAAAAAGGGTCTAGAGGGAACAAATGTGAACAAGTCGTGAGGGCCTTCCAAGGAACCCTTTAATTCATAAGATTCAAAAGAATCCTCGTCAAAAATACTGTCACGGTCCACTAAATGATCGCCGTGAACATAAGAAAGACCGCCTAGCAAGCCGGAAAGCACTTCCTTAGCAAATAACTCATGCTTCTTGGAACCAGTAAAAGGAGCCAGTAAGGGAAAATGTTCTTCGAACTTTACCTCAAATGCTGCTTTGGATCTTTTTATCTTCGAGGCAATGTTGTCAAACGTTATTCTTTCGGTGACAGGCGTTAAAGAGTTGGTGTAAATTATGTCAAACTCACAAGCTCCCTCAAAAACTTTTTGAACGTAATGAACGTTACCCTCGAAATTCTGTAAGTCCCTGATTAAAAATGCTTGTTCGGGTGGAATACCATCAAGAGAGGAATACTTTTCAATCAATTGAGTGATAGACTCCTTAAGCATTGTCATAAAAATATCTCTTGCTCTCCAAACATTATCGTCTGGAACAGTCAAAGAAAAATGGTGAGTAGTTGAGGGATTTAACTCTTCGTCTATCAAGTTTGCGTTAGCGGGATGCCTATTTGATTTCGGACCGTTTCCAACTTCCAACTCAAAAATACCTAAATCCTCTGAAGCACCCGTAAATTTGACGTTATCTTTGTACCCCAAAACGTTCTTTTTATTGTCAAGTTTCAAAAACCCATTTCTCACATCTCCCTCTTGTTCCCCTTCTAACCCGGAGTACCATATGAACGAGGTCTTGACATTTTCGTATCCTTTTTGAGGTTTAGCCTTCACTTTAACACCCCATGACTTGCCATCATCACTTTTGACAAAGTCGATGTAAATTTTCACATGCATATCAGTGTCTTTAATGACTTGTCTTCCACCAGTACGAGGGTCATAATAGACCCAGTTGGCTTTTTTCATATTGTCACCTTGCTCATAAAAATGTCTTATATTGCCAATTGCATTGTAGTCATCAACATTAAACCACATAAGACCTGAAAGCAAAGAGTATGGAATTCTTGGCCTTAATCCGAAATACAAAGATGATCTATAAGGTCCCCAAAGTAAAGAATCATTAGACAATTGAGAGTATTCGGATTCTAGATTGTTGATTTCTGAAAAAGCCAAACCTTCCTCAGCAATGTCAAATTTAATCTGCTCTGATTTTATGAGTGTTACTGCTAGCAGTAAGTATACCCAAATAAAGAACCACATATTCAATATAATTGAGTTCGTTAGTCAATATTTTCAATAAATAGCTGGCAATTGAGTGTACTTGAATCGTTCATCATTCCTGCACAAAAATATCAGATATGACATGGGCTGCGATACTACTTGCAAATCCAGTATAGAAAACCAGAGCTTGTAAATGTGGCCCCACAAGGAAGGGTTGGGAGTACGACTCAGTTATGGGGTAGATGGTAACGGTGTGTTATATACAGAAACACCAGATCAAAATGATGAAGCCCTTAGCCCACATTTAGGTCTAAAGATGGACTTCCCAAGAACAAGTGGAACAGATCACTTCATAAGTGAAATTCGGAATTCACGAATGGAACTAGTTGAAAAGCAGACCTCGAATTTCAGCATTAACTCCAAGATGTATGATAGTTTCAAAAATGCAGTGTCCATTGAGAAACAGGACAAGCTACCAAGCTTGTCGTCTACGTACATACCACAAGATATTTTAAACTCATATCTTATTGAGTCAAAAACATTAACTTCCAGTATTGCGTACGATCCCACATATGGGAAGTTATTTACTTTATTTGATATTAGAGGAAAGTATTTTCTTAAAACGACCAAGGCCATGGCATACGTCACAGGAGAATCTGGAAACATACTAAATCTATCACTACTCAAAGCGAATATATTGGACTCTCTTCGCCCACAAGATCCTTATAATCCCGAAAAGATATTAATGCCCGAAGTAACGTACACGAATAAAATCGCTTTCACAGATCCCATAAAACAAATAAATTTTCCTAAGAGCTCAAACCACATATCAACTTCTTTTTCAATACGAACAAGTTCCAAGATTTATCTTTTGAGATGTTACTTGATTAAAAAGCAGACACAAATCAAACTTGAGGTAATGAAAGAAATTGGGACAATCGATTTAGCCGGGTATGAATTCTCAGATGTTTGTTTCAATTGCAAAGACAGTTCTAAATTTGCTATAGTCGATGTCAAAGGAAATTTTGGACTTTGGAACATTCCTATTCATAGTGGTATGCAAGTAAATAAGGTTATGTTTGATTCTTCATGCGACAAAGCGACTATTCAAGATCCAACGGAGCTTTCCAACTGGAAAAGAATTATCTGGCCATCAGATAACATACTATTGGTTTCTAGATCCGGCGTTAGCGAGTTTACAATCGGCGATTCTTTGAAATCCAAGAAGCTCATCACTTCCAATACTTGGTCAAGAATCCAAGACTTTCAAACGGTAAACGAGCACGCATTTATGTTAACGTCGAAAGAATTGATTTGGTTTGATATATCCAATGGTTTGGAGAGATTGTTATCATGGAAGCATTTCTTGGATGATTCCGATCCTTCTTTAAAGATGTATGTCAAACTTTTGGCTGATCAAACTATTATTTGCATGGTTTATTCCCAAATGAACCCACTAATATTTATTTATCAATTTGGTTATAAATTCGAAAGACCACACAGTTTGCATGATCCATATTACATTAGACGCTCAAGAGAAGATGGTGACTTACAACAATTGGCATTTTTTGATGCTGAAATTTCTCTTGGATTTCAGGATGGCTCACCTAAAGATTTGGGAGCCGAGCCTTCATTTCTTACCAAACAATTTTTATTGTTTGAACTATCAACAGATTTTAACTTGCTGTGTACAGCATATTCACATATCCCTAACCTTGAATTATTGAAAAATGATTTAGCAGCAAAAGATGCAATAGCCAATAGCATCAACCCACAAGAGAACCACCAATCAATAATATATACAAAAAACCACAAAGTGCATCTTCTCAACTTACTCAAAGATTTGGAACCGCTTGAGACAGAGATACAGATTGAAGCAATTCAGAGCTACGCGTTTGCAGTTGGCGAAGGAATCCAGAAGATTAGCCAGATCTCAGAACTTGATTCAACTTCCGATCCTTCTTACTTTTCTTTACTAGAGATAGCCGATGGAATACCTACATTTATTGAAAATGTATCCGAAGTTGACAATATGTTGGAACACTTAGATCAATTTTGTACGGAAAAGGGAATTCAGATGTCCAGTTTAATCAATCATTCATTCATGAAGAAGAGCAAATTAGCTGGCAATAGTGCTCATAATTCAGCAGGGAGTAAAAGCATTGAAGATGTCAAAGAATTCTTGAAGAATATTTATTTTGAGAACAAACTGTTGACGACTTCGAATTCAATCGAAGGATTGAAGAAACTAACTATTTTGCTCGGAGCTTCTCTCATAAAAGCCAAATCATTGCAGCTTACTAAGTACTACTCACTGAAATACGAAAGACATCTTGCATCGGCTCCTTCAAACGTCCAATCAATTTTAGAAGAATGGAATAACGAGGAACTGAATCTCGAAATCATGGATTCCCAAGTTACCATTCCAGATGTCTACTCTTCAATGCCAACAGTCAAGTTGCTTTCACAAAAAAAACTGAAGAGTCATCATCGAATTTATACTCAAGAGCCACATACATTGTCCTCTTTATCGCAATTGCAAGATTTTAACTCTCAAAAGTCATCGCAGAAAGATGATCAACTGTCACAGTATTCACTTAATGGTAATGAATATTCTCAAAACCGGTTTTCCAAAAACTCACAGAGATCACTCAACTCTTCACAAGTTAATACCAGTCAAGTCCGGAAGAAAAGAAAGAAGAAAGGTGGCTTTGCTTAATCTGACAATCTCATTTAGTCTTCTTTTAATAATCCGTGTGGTATTGACGCTTCAGATCAAAAAGGTTACCTCTTGTTCAATAGTGATGATGTCATTTATGGTATGGCCCCAGTCTCAGCCTTAATGTTGTTGATTTGTTGAGCCAAGGTTCTAGGTTCGACTCCTTCATCTAAAAGCTTAATACAAAGTAAAAGTGTAGTTTCATCTATATCCTTGATCTTCAACAATTTTGCAAGCTCCACGACGTTCGAGTTAGAATTGGGTTGGTTCATGTTCAAGCGCTAACTTCTGTTTTGATATGAAATAAATGTACGAAAATCTCAATAATCACTAATGGCGCACTTTAAATGTTTGCACAGAGCATATAATGCTAAAATGTCAAATTCTTGTAAGAAGATCGGTATTCCCACAAATATGGAGGCATCTGAGTTACAGATCATGGCAACGAAGTTATTCTCTTGCAAGTGAGCCAATCAAAATTGCTTTCTTTGGTTCTGATGATTTTAGCGTACATTCCTTGGCCAAATTAACGAGCTATAAAGCGAAGAATCCAGAGAGAATAAAGTCAATTCATGTGATAACCCGAAGCGTTAAACCCAGAGGCAGGAAATCGAAGTCATATGTTGACCTACCCATAGGAAATTATTGCAATGACCATGCTATTCCTATTTTAAGGGCAGATTCAAGCAGTGAAATTGTGAATATATTGAACACAAATGAGTTTGACCTAACTATTGCTGTTTCTTACGGGAAATTGATCCCAGAGCAGTTTTTGGTCCATTGTAAATACGGCGGCTTGAATGTTCATCCATCGTTACTACCAAAATATTCTGGGTCATCTCCCATCCAATATGCCCTAATGAACAATGATATTAGTACAGGATGTACTGTCCAAACGCTACACCCCACCAAATTCGACGCGGGAGATGTAATAGAACAATCTGAAGAAATCCCAATTCTGTTGGATGATAACTACAATACGTTGGAAGCTAAATTGGGAGAAATTGGAAGTGAAATGCTCGTTAATGTGCTAAAACACGAAACATACATAAATAAGCCAGATCGGAACATCAAAGCAGATTACGAGTTCTCCTTGGCTACAAAAATAAACCCATTTCAAAGAGTAATCAACTGGAGCGATTGTTCAATCAACATCAAAAGGCTTAATGATGCACTTGGGCCCTTGACTACTTATGTGGATGTTGACATTGTTAAAAAAAAGAAGCGGATTCAAGAGACGCAAAAAGTGATCCTTGACGACATAAAACTTTATCATGGAGACTCAAATCTAACAAATCCAGGAAGCTTTACTGTGAAGAACTTCAGCTCGAGTGATTCGCCCTTAATTGTTAAGACTGCGGATGGCTGTGTATCAGTTGGAAAGACGAAATTTCAGTATTGTAACAAAGAGCCCCCTTTAACATTTATGAGAGCATATCCTCGTAGAACTGGATCGAGAGATACGCTTTTTGTTAGCATCAAATAATTATTTACGTTATTCTATTCTGTATACTAGTTGACGGAACTAAAGTATTACTTGACAATGTTTGTTGAATTCTTCAACTGCAATAGAAATTTTGTTGTATAAGTAGTTCCTATTGCTTCTTTCTGGAATAGGCAAGAAAGGACCCTCTTTCTTTTTTAAATTGATACTTATACCTTTGGCTTCGATTGAGATGGACTTGATTTGATCTAGTAAAATTATCCACTTTGATTTCAAAGTGTTAATTTCGAATAATGCAATCAATTTGTAGGTGACTAAAACTGCCATTTCTTCCCCAGATAACAAAAGATGTGCAATATATTGCTCGTTGTAGTAGATTCCACCATCCAATGCGTTAAGCCAGAATTGACCTTGAGCCTCTCTTTGTGAAAAAGGCCGTACAAGACCATCCTGAGAAATAAACCTCGGCAATCTTACTTTTTCTAAGCCTTCAGCGTCAAAAGCTGTGGTGGAATTACGTATTCCTTCACTAACGTTAGCTGCCAAATCAAAGAAACCAATCGCCGTCTTTGTGGGTAATCCAATGACCCCCTTTCCTAAGCCTTTGAAAAATCCCGATGCTCCTTCACTACTTGCACCCTCAATAGGTGCAGTAGCAATACCGGAAAACCCTGAAGAAATAGATTCGTAGAACGAATTGGCACCAGAAGTGACGCCATATAGCGCATGTTTTGGTTTATTTCTTCTCTGGCTTTGATTTAAACGACGACGTTCTTGGAATTTTTCGTCCAAAGTGACCACCGTCAACCCCTTGGCCAATGAGCCAGTTACTTTGGCAAAGGAATCAGAAAACCCAAATATAGACTTTTTCAAAAAACTTAACCCACCCTTGGCAATTCCTATTCCCAATTCCTGTGGTCTGTCGTTGATGATAAATCCCTGGTATGGCTCATAAAATATATCTAGCACACCCGACGATAATTGATTGAACAAACCTACAGGATTGCCCAAAAAGTCAGCAGATCCCAATATTTTGTGGACTTGATAGAAAAATGATTGACCGTAATGTGTTTGGATCGATTCGATTAAAATAGGTATAGGAACCCTAATATTTTCAATAAATAAAGCATTCAACTTAATTGGAGCTTCATTAATATTTCCAATCGCCATAGTAAGCACATTAAAGAAAAACATTAACGTATTTTGTGATGACTTCTTATCTTCAACATTAATTCTTTCAGTACGAACAAAAGACAAGTTTGTGAGTGTTGGTTGTAGATGCAAAGCTTCGAAATAGATATCACTTGCATCAGATAATCTCTCTGGTGCTGGCAATTCAAGACTGTCGTCGCATAATTTGTCTACCGTCGACTTGTTCCAGCTAGCCCCTGGGAATTTGGCAAAGTCCAATAGAGCAAACAAAAAATCTTCATCAATCTCGACATTCATTTCTTGTATCAACACGGTAGCATATTTGATAAATAAAACTCCGTGACTGTCATCCTTAACTTTGCAGATGGAACCTGAAATTGAAGGATGATTGTTCATCTCTTTTCCAGTTTTAGGAATAACACTAGGGTACAATATTATTGGAAATATTCCCCCATATAATTGATTATCAATCTGAATCCATTTCAATTTCACACTAAGGTTCTGGTACAAATCTGATTCATTATAACGAACTTCAAGTCCACGTAACGTTATATAGCATAACTCTTGAGACCTAGTGTTGATGAGAGATATACCGAATCCTTCAAACTTCGTAACGATTTTAGTATAGTAGTTTTCATCTTTTTCTGCTGTCTCAAAATTTTGAGATACCGAAACGGTAGATCCAGTTTTTTTGGGCCCCTTGAGTTTATACAAGCTATGCGACGGATCGTAGTTTTCAATTATCAAAGATTGTGTTGGCCCATCGGCTATCACGTTAAGGTCCACAATTTGCTGAGAAAACTCTGGTGTAGGTGGTAATCTAAATGGTTTGAGATTTCCAATTTCGGCCAAGTTGATGCTTCTTTCGCGACCATGAGATCTGATTATTAACTCTTTTATCACTGCATTCGGATAGTCGTATGCGTACGGCATGACGCTCTTGGGAGGCACTTTGTAGTAAATTGGTTTGTAGTCCACGTCGCTTTTGACAACCTCTCCATTTTCATTGATATTAGGATCATTTTGATAGATGTAAAATTCTGAGTCACTAAAATTTCTAATTGAGAAGGGCCAATTATTATTGGCGTTCTCTATCTGAATAAAAATGGTTGCGTTTTCGGCCAATATGTTCACCTTCAACAAAACTTGACCCACATTTTCTTTGTAAACTTTCAAAAAGATTTGGCCTATATCACCAATAGCAAAAGGGGACGACCAAGTCCTAGATGAATGAGCAAACTTCAATAGTAAGCTCTTCAGCTCAATTCGATGCAAATTGTACAATGGTTTCAATTGTTTCAGTTCCACATTAATGAGTTTTGTAGATCCGTTTTCAACAATTTGGATAGTTTCATCCAAGGTGTTGTTTATGATAAATCGAGGTGCAAATGTTACTACCTTGGATAACATGTACTTTCCTTCACCTTCTTGAATTGAAACACCAATATTCATTTCCAATTGTTTTCCTGACAATTGTACAGCGATTGAACTTGATTGTCCAATGGCGTCTAAACTCAAAGGCGTTGACCATAACGAATTTCCCACCTTAACTAAAGCACGATTCAGTCTATCGCCGTCTTTTTCAAACGAAAACATATTTGGAATAGTTGGTGTAAATGAAGATTTTCCAGTCGACTGCATGATGTTATTTCTTTCACCTAAAACCAAGTTCTGTTCTGTTCTATTAAGAATAACGTAAGGTGAAAACACGGACAATTTCAAACCTGTAGACTTGGAAGAGCTTCTCAGATAGTGTATCTTAAGCTTCAAATGAAAACCATCCTCATGACGGATGTTAATGATATCTTCTCTCTTGAAGCTGCTTTTGGCATTTGTGTTAATGATCGCAAATTCTGACTTTGAGTAGCCGCAATTCTGAGGTTCAACACTTAATAAAAGTAAATTATCAAGACTAACAACGTGGATGTAACTTCTCTCACCCTTTTTGAGGTTGCCACTCCAATCTTTCTTTGAACTTTTATCATATAACCTATAATTGAAGTCAAATGGTAGTAAATTCTCAATTTCAAGTGGCGCGGATATTATTAAACTCATATGAGGAAATATGGTGGCCAAAGGCTCGTTGTGGTCGTAGTTTGCCTGAACTTGAAAATAGTATGATGATTTGTCATTCAAGTGCGATGATTTACAACTAACGGATTTTCCTTGATTGAGAAGTTCCTTCCAATGTACTTGTTCGTTTGACCAATCATATTGAGTCTCGATCTGTGGTTTGATTTGTAATTTACCATTGAAAACAAGATCAATTGGTAATGATTTAGCCATCATGGGTTCAATGATTAAATCTTTCGTTTGATCTGAACGGTCATTTCCCAGTATCTTTATATTCACGGCAACATCAGCCTGATTTTCAACTTTAATTGTTGAGCGTAACCAAATTGTTTTCACGTTGTCTTCGCCTAAAACAATCTCACACGACAATCTGTTGTGTATACTTTCAACTGGTGGATACAAAATGAAAAGCTCTTCGCCTTCGCCTGTCGCCGAAATCTGATTTATTTCCTCATAGGTCGAATTTAATAATTTCACTCCAAGAAATCCAATCCTGTTATCTGTATCCAAGTTTTCACGAATCTCTCTCCAATCTTCAAAAGCCCAGGGAATCAGTTCCATATTATTGATTTTAGTCCGGGGGCTATCTTTTTCGTGATCAGCCCACACCTCAACATCATACCCAGTTTCATTTATAATTTTATACGGATTGACTTGGTCTCTAGACTTAATGCCCTCCTCTGTTGTAATTAAGTCGGATATTTGAGACATTAAAGCGACAGAACGGGATGTGACCGTGATTTCAGCTAATTGCCTTGAAACAATATCAATCACTATGTTCGAATTTGGTACCAGTGTTTTCGATGCATAAATAGCTATCGGCCATGGCTCAATCAAAGGTTCCCAACAAGATTTTGAGTAGTTGTAGATATTAACAAACTGTTCAATATGTGTTTCAGCACTTAAATCTGTAGACCAATTAATTGCTTTAAATTCAAATGGCTTGATATTCATATCTAAAACAGGCAACTCATGAATATCCCCGATTAATACAAATCTCACCCCTCCAATGCTAGCAGTAAACTCTTCTCCCTTAACAATAATGTTATTCTCTTTATGGTTTGAATGCCTCGTCGATTTTGCAGATATTTCAGTCAAGATGCTAGGCGCATATTGAGATAGTCTTCTCTTGAAATCCTCTGAAAATCTGTAATCATTCTTGTTCGAACTATCCGAAAATTCACCTTGTGATTTACTGTATAGTTCCGATGCGTGGTTGAAAATACTCAAAGCCATTCGAATGTCACGTAAAGAAAGTCTGAAAAGAATAGGATCTATTGAAGCTTGGATATTAGTGAGGAATTGCGTCGAAGTTGAATTTCGAGAATCGTGTGCAAATGATACAGAGAAATCATCAATGATTCTATAATTTGCACTATTGAAATTGTTCATGTAAGATAAGAACATTCCAATATTATTGGCCGCTAAAGATAAGATGTTCTGGCTTGTAATCAACACTTGTTCAATCTTGAATACAACTGCCAATGTGTCTTCGTTCGTTGAATCTTCCAATAAAATAGCAGTCGGATTTTTTATATTAATAGAAAAGCCAAGATGTTGAGGATTTTCTTCGGCCATGTTTTTAGCAGCGCCATTAACATCTGCTGTGCCAGAGTCCTCCTGGAGTTTGCCTTCATCCCTCTCCTCGTCATTTTTGTAATCAATAAGCGCACTATTTTTTTCAAGCCCTTTGTCGAAAAATGTCTGGAGCTCGAATAAGTAGTCAAGAGCAAGAATAACTCTCGGGTTGTCGATAGTTAGCATAATTGTTGTGTTTTTGTTGTTTGATGGACCATCTGTTGTCGCAGAAAGTATAAACTGATCATCTGTGCCATCCATTGAAGGTATAAGTTCTGTAAATTTGTTTGCAGTTCCCTCTCTAATATCCTTGACAACAAATGATGCAACATTAAGTTCGGATTCAAAATGGCTGCTCTCTTTCATAAAGAATTTTAGCCTGAAATCAGATAATGCAAACAGGGCAAGTTTATTAGATTCAAACTCTGATAGCTGATAGGTTTTGTTGTAGATAGTTAACGTGATTTGAGGAATTTTGAACGATAAATCGATTTTTGGGTGATCCATAGGAATTTCTTTGGATTCTGGTAATTCTTTCTGCGTAGAAGACTCTTGTGTACTGCTTTCCAAAACATTTTGCCGAACAATAGCATTTGCATTCAAGGCGTCTGCTTCGATATCATCTAAAGTCCCATCCAAATTGGAAACTGTAAACGCCTTAGAGATAACATCACTAAGTTCCATTAAGTACTTGAGCTGCAATTCTGTAAGATTCAAATTTACTTCAGGCATGCTACCTTCAACAGTTATCATCGGTTTTCCTGGAACATAGTCATCCAAGTATTCAACTTTGAACACAATATCTAAGTTATTCACAATATCCGAAGTCTGGAATACATCGTTTATGAAATGAAATTCTGAGAAAAGTCGAATGTTTCTCACACCTGCAATGATATTATTTTTGACTAATCCATCCGCTTCAGAAAATGTATTAGAAGCATATAATTCACCCAAATGAGAAGTAATTGTATCAAACTTATTGTCAAAACCATCTATGAATTTAGGGAATACAATAATAGGAGTATTGATAAGAATTTCAAACTTGATCTTATTGGCGTTCTCAATTTGGTTTGCCTGATTAATCGCAGCTTCTCTGGCACGATCATAGATTGCTTTCATCTGTAGAAATCGACTTAAATATTCAAATATTCTGTTAAAAGAACTTTCAACAAAATTGACTTTCACTGTTCCAGTTTTGAATTCAAAAAGTGAATTGTATGAGTTAGTGTTTGTTTCACAATCAAACGTTTTATACCTGAACTCTGCAAGGTTGTCCCCGTCGATGTTAATAAGACTTCTTAACACTGAATCTCGCGGCGAACCTTGATTGATTTCATCATGTAAAGTTAAAGCACCCAAAGCCCCAGTCACTTCCATTTCTTCTGGCAAAACAAGTACCTTAATATTCGCAGTACTCAATTGTAATGTTGCCAACTTCAAAGAATCTTCGTTCAAAACCATAATGATACTATCAAGATTCAAGTCCACATTGATTTTTTGGGGAGCCACTTGAATATCTCGGTAGTCGTTGTGTTTTAGTTCGTCCGCTGGTGTTGCTTCAGCATTTGGGTCTGTAAAAGTGTTAAGAATAAAATTCAAAATGCTCAAGATCGATTTTCTAGAAATTACAAATTTGACAGTTGCAATATCAACAAATATGTCTTGATCAAACACTTCAATTTCTTTTCCGTTAAATTCAACAATCCTCAACGATCTTGTGTAGTCTAGATTAAAAATCTTCTTCTTGTCAATACTTCCATTGAATCCAGAAAAGTCATTTGAAGACACCAATTTTTCAAATTCCTTAATGCCTGATCTTTCAATATGATCAATTAAATTGATGTCAGCCAATGAAAGGTCTAAGTGCATATCGTTTGCTGTTTTGTAAAATTGCAAATCCAAATTCTCTCCTACTAAATCCACTAGTGATTCTGCTTCCAAAGTTATTCCATCAATGCATCTCGAGAGTGAAAGGTTTACTAAGCCCACAACCAAGTCAAACTCAAAGATGTGCTGCTTGTTTATAGCAATTTCATGCTTATCCTTCAAGTCTAATACCTTACTGGAGCTCTCTGATCGGATCGTTCTAACATCATCTGCTGAATTCTCAAGAATATCAATGCCACCTTCTGCATGAACACCAAAAGCGTCAAAAACACTGTAATCATCATTTTCTTCACTATCAAGTGTTGGAATTGCTGTATCAATAATTTTCATGATAGTTTTGTATTGAAAATCGTTCAAAGCAATGTTGATACGAGGAACCTCGCCTCCAACCTTGAATTTTGCTAAATTGTAGGCTTCTGGAAGTATCGACACGCCTAGTAAGAGCTTGATGTTCAATTTATCCAAAATAAGCGCCGACCTTTCGGAATTTTCGTCGTGTAACTGTTCCATTGTCAGTTTAAAATTTGGACCTACCAAGAATTGAGCATCCTGCAATTGAAGACTAAATTTGTCATACATCAAAGTGTTAAGTTCTTCCCAATCTTTTTCAGAATAACTCTCCTTAGCCTTAATTTCTTCAATTTTGGCTTGATCTGCCAACTCACTAATCACACTAATGTGGCCCGCGTCTAAAATTGCAACTGGAGATTTAAAGCTCGATGGATCAAGTGGTAAAATTATTAACGGTGCTTGTAAATCAAGTTTTATGTTCACAGTTTTATGTTCTTCTAAAGCATACTGGAGGCCAATTCTTGTTTGTTCTGTAATTCCTTCCATAGTTGCTTCTGCAGCATTCATTATTGCGCCAACTGTATCAAGATGAATCTTCGGAGGGGTAAAAAATTTGATAACTGCCTCAACAAATTTCGGATTGTAGTAAACGGTCATAGACTTCAACTTTCCTAAAACAACAGAGTCAGCAGTTCCGTCGAGCGGGTTATTTTCAAATGAGAGTTGAAAAAAGGGATCTGATTCGGTATTGGTTTGACTTTCTTGATGAAAATTTGAGTGTAACTGTTTCACACTGACTATATGTTTGTAAAGAGATGTACCAGTTCCATCTTCCACTCTGATCTCTTGCAATTCAAACTTGGTAAGCAAAGAGTCAGGTCTCTGGTAGAATTTGGCCGTACATCCTTCAAATATTATTTCAGCTAAGTTAGATGATTTTTTAGTTGGTTTAATGCAAAGTCCACCTTTTTTCAAAAATGCCAGCATTTCAAACTTGACTCTATCCCTTGGGATATCTATTGAACTTGAAACATCTTGGTTTTCGTCATATTCTATCGCATCATATAATGCTTTGCGCTGATCGGCAGAAAGCAGTAAGTCTAATGCTTCCGACTTTGGTTCACTTAAGCTGGCATCACTCTCTTGGTTGTTATTACCCCAAATATACGAAAACCAACCACTGGTTCCTTTTCCGGCTACCTTAGATGCTGAAGTTGCAATTGCTGATGACAAAGATACTTTCTCGATGTGAATTTCTCTTCGGGTCAACGAACGATAAAATTTGATGTCCTCGAAGGGGAGTTCTTCTTCCAATTTGCTAAGCTCTTCTTGATCTTGAAAGCCGCTTTTATGTAATAACTTGGCTTTCCAGAGTTTGATGTAAGTTTTACGTTGATCTCTTCTCTTTTCAAAATAAGCCCAACTCCATTTGTAGTTCCTCTCGTGGATCTCATCCAAAATTGAATTTGCAGCATACTTAAGCCACTGCTTAGGATCATCCAGCACAGACACCTTTGGGCGAAACTTTCTAAATTTTTGCGTTTTGATATACCAATGAAATTTAGACGCAGTCCAGAGTAAATCAGTATATTGCTGAGAATCTAATTCCAACCCAAATTCTTCAAAAAATAATTCCGCTTTTATATTAGGAGCTGCTTCAGTGGTCCCTGGCTTATGTAAAGTCACTTTACCGCTACCTGTCACAGGTCTCAAAAGAAACTGTCGGTCTTCCAATTTGTTACTATCCGTAGCAATAGACAATTTAAATGCTTCCAACAATAGATCGTGATCGTCTGAGTAGATACTAAGTGAAGAAGTATTCATGTAACAACTTAAACACTTTAAAGTAAGTAACTTCCTTGAGAATTTTTGTGTAAAGGAGATGAAACCAGGAACCCACGATTCATCAGTTGAAACTGCAGACAACTCTTGAAGGGTAATCCCGACCGAATATGGTGACTCTGTTAATACAGAATCATCTTCGTATCTTATATGAATGTTTTTAATGACCACTTGTAAATTGTCAACAATCTTCGTGACCAAAGACTCAGTAAAAGATTCGTTAGAACTCAAATCAGAAGAAATTTGTTGATTTTGATCAGATGCACCCTGGATAGTCTCTAATGCCTCCAATTTTTCTTTTTTGAGTTGTAGCTCTCTTCGTTTTTCGTCTTCTGGATCATACTCATCAAGGATTATAGGAGATGCCAATAAGTACACATCCTCAATTATTACTTTAACCGGCTTTGATTTCAAATTTGACCAGGGGATCTGTAACGTTAACTCTCCTAAATGACCAAACTTGACATTCAATGGCAATCTGAACTTGTCGAGTGCTTCAGTTTTCAACTTCAAATTCTTTAGTTTAACATCTCCGCTCCAAATTCCAATGTTTAACTGGTTAGGGTCAAAATTTTCAATATATGAGCCCAAAAACCTGTTCAATATATTTGCAACTAGTGACTCAAACATTTGGATTTGCAATTGCCAGTACTAGGTGATATTTATTGTGAATGTAATCTGTCACCGCCTTCGGTCTCTCGAAAGGTTTCAAATACCAGATAGGATCGCAAACTTAAATTGTATGCAGGTCTGTTGTTTAGCGATCAACACATACATTGCCATACTCAAATTTCTAATGCAAAACAGTCTATACAATAAACAA
The DNA here is from genome assembly GCA_030558095.1 of Teunomyces funiuensis. NCBI lineage: Eukaryota > Fungi > Ascomycota > Pichiomycetes > Serinales > Debaryomycetaceae > Teunomyces > Teunomyces funiuensis. The sequence goes on from JAJMRW010000015.1 coordinate 186,535, forward strand.
TATGTTAAAATACTTTATGCCAGTTTTATTGCTTGCAGTTACAAGAAAAACTTATCAACGTTTCTCTTACCTATCAATAAAACTGTTACGTATAATTGTTTTTTTTTTGAAGCTTTTCGATGATGTCAGAAATTATCCTCTTTTTTGTCATTCGCACTGTAACTATATTTGGAGCTAATTATTATGCAGTCCTGGGGTTGAGTTAGTGCGTAACCGAAATGCAGCGATAAGAAGTGTGAATCACACTTTTTTGAATCAAGCTTACCAATCACTAGCGAGTCAGCTGTTTAGTTAAATTAAATAGCTATCTCAACCATACATCATCATTCTGCAACTATCTATTTTGGTTTTTGCGCTTCAAATCTGATATAACTGATCACAGCCACACATATCCCAAACAGTTCGAAATCAAAGATACCCCCACTTACATCAAATAATTACACCCTGATCATTTTGTTGTAAACTATTTGACAACTTGATTTCTTAAGGGTTTGTGTCTTGAATCAAAACTAAGAACCCCATAAAGGTTTTTGCTTGTTCGACACACGTTTGGCGTTTTAACAGTGCCACACCATCTTCAATATAATTCTATTACAAGGACAAACTAATTAATTTGTCATAGATTTCTAGGTTTTTCAGCTTACAGAAGTATACCGTTGACTTTTAGCTCTACATTCAACAATATGAGCTCAAATATTCATAAGGAATCAACGGTGGCAACGTCAAAAGCAATACATTCTGATCATACGCAGAAGCAAGCTGAGACCATTGGAGTCTATACTGTTGGACCTGAAATAGGAAAAGGTTCTTTTGCCACTGTATACAAATGTGTCAACAATAAGACACATCAATCTGTTGCTGTTAAATCTGTGGTTCGTTCTAAATTAAAGTCAAAGAAGCTAATAGAAAACTTAGAAATTGAAGTTTCAATCTTGAAGAATATGAAACATCCACATATTGTTGCCTTACTTGATTATAGTCAAACAGCTTCTCATTTTCACTTGATCATGGATTATTGTTCTATGGGTGACTTGTCATACTTTATAAGAAAACGGAACCTATTAACAAAGTCACATCCGGTTATATCCTCATTATTGGAAAGATATCCTTCACCAGACGGCTCATATGGCTTGAATAAGATCTTAGTAATTCATTTTCTTAAGCAGCTTGTTTCAGCCTTGAAGTTTTTACGGGAAAAAAGTTTGGTTCATAGAGATATCAAACCTCAGAATTTATTATTATGTCCGCCTGTTCATTCGAAGCATGAATTTGAAGAAAGAAATTACGTTGGGTTGTGGGAATTGCCAATATTGAAAGTTGCAGACTTTGGTTTTGCAAGGTTCCTACCTTCTACGTCCATGGCTGAAACTTTATGTGGATCACCACTTTACATGGCACCTGAAATATTACGGTACGAAAAATATAATGCAAAAGCCGACTTATGGTCTGTTGGGGCAGTTCTTTATGAAATGACAGTTGGCAAGCCACCATTTAAGGCCGGTAATCACATTGAGTTATTGAAAAACATCGAAAAAGCTCATGATAAAATTAAATTTCCATCAGCAGCACAAGTACCAGAGGAGTTGAAAACCTTAATAAGAGCACTATTGAAATATAACCCAACCGAAAGAATTTCGTTCAACGATTTTTTTGGGGATAAGCTAGTGACGAAAGATTTGGAGGATAATGGGAAACCTTTAGATACTTCGCATATGGATGAAAACTTATTCATTAGTGAATATATTTCACCTATAAAACAGGGAAATTTGCAAACCGTTACTCGCCTACCTTTACCCACTAAGACTCCTGAAGAAAATGTATTGAGCACAGTTATTTCTCTGATGTCAAATAACGCACGCTTAGGGAATACTGTATCTCAATGTTTTAATAGAGATGAGGAAATCAAGAAAATCATTGATAAAAGTAGTCCAGCTCCTACAGCACTGGATACTGTTCAAGGTATTCCTTTAAGTAAAGAAAAGAAGTCTTTGGTGGTTGCAAGTAAAGATGATATAATATTGGAGAAGGATTACGTCGTGGTTGAAAAACGAGCAGTAGAGGTAAACGCTATTGCAGATGAACTTGCAAATGCCGGCAGCGGCGCTACTGCGCTAATTTCACGCCGTACCCTGTCCGCTTCTAGTCCTCTGGAAGATCGAAACATAACTGCTAACAGAAGATTTTCACTGAGATCTAACTCGTCGAGTAGTCAAAGAAAGCCTAGCTTCACTGACAGAAAACTTTCAATTTCAATATCGCCTTCCAGTGCTTTAAGTAAGGCGATTGGCTTGGCATCGCATAGATTGTTTGGTACACAAGCAGCAGCGAATCAAGCAAGAGAAACAGTAGGTTTTATGAACGACGATGCAACTGGTGCTAGTTCTGACTCAACTTTTGCAAATCACCTATTGTTGCAAAAGCTCAATATCCCTACTTCGACTGCTTTGCAGACGTCCTCAAATTTTCACCGGACTGAAAACACTGCTCCTGACGAAAGTGTTTTGAATTATTTGGAATCCATTGCCACAAAAGCACATGCGATAAATTTATTTGCTGACGTTAAATTTAGCCAGTTAATTCCAAGTCCACCTTCTTTGGAAGGGGTTGATGAGGACGCATTATATCGGAATGATTTATTACCACCAAAAATTATCAAGACTATAAGCGAAGAAGGCGTTGCATTATATGTGAAAACTCTATCTTTACTAGCCAAGGGAATGGAAGTTGCCAGCGACTGGTGGTATTCTCAGCTTGGTAATGATTCGATAGTTACGGAGAATATTAAAGTTATCAAATCGGATGCAAAGTTGAATACTTCGGTTAGAATTAATGAAATGGTGCAATGGATTCGTGAAAAATTCAATGAGGCATTGGAGAAAGCCGAATTTGTTAGGTTAAGATTGGAGGAAGCAAACTCTTTCTTGTCAAAGTATGAAAATTTTCAATCGTATGATGGGGAGCCGAACTTTGCCACCACATTAAATGAAAGTTCCGGTTCGAACACTCGCAAAGTTATTGCTGAAAAGCTAATATTTGACCGCGCATTAGAGATGTCGCGAAATGCAGCAGTAAATGAACTTGTTAAGGAAGACTTAAAAGGTTGTGAGTTGGCTTATAGCACAGCAATTTGGATGCTTGAAGCGTTGTTAGATGACGACATTGAAAGAAATTCTGTGCAAGAACAATTAGATGCTGAAGATAAAGCAATGATCGAAAAGTTTATTGTTAGTATTGGAAACCGCTTGTCAGTGTTGAAGAAAAAACTAGAATCAAGCTAAAATTTGTTAGGTTTCTTCTTGTTGGCAAAGCAGCAATTTATCGCGGCTGTATTTATTTATTTAGGATTACAGGATTATTAGGAAGGATTAATATACATGAGACATCTATTTGATAACTGGGTCCACGAGGCAACAATGCTTGACTATCGAAGGATTTTGGCATTTTACGTATCACAATTAAATTATTAGGCATTTCAGAAATCATGTCTGCTCATTTTGTATCATTTTCCAACCATGTTACTGTGTTTTGAATAAATTTACAGATTTCCAGAATATTGACATTCTCAAATGTCTCAAAACTGACCCTTGCATAGGATACGGTCCACCATTTTAATTCAAAATCGAAGACTTCGTTCTTCTCGTCCTTATCTGTCCAACTGGAAAACAACATAGCTTGCAAAAAATCAAAATAAATACACGATGTTTTCAAAGACAGACTAAAACCGTGACATCGTACCCAACGTCGGATACACGCCGATTTCTCAAGCGTAACCCACAATTATTGGAATATGTTTAATTAACAGTTCTATAAGGCTTGGCGAAATTCTATTGATTAATTTGCTCTTAATGTCTGCAAGGTTTATCAATCACGAGCTTTGATGTTTCTTGTGATAAACAAGCCTTCTCCACATTATGTATATTATTTTTCTTGCAGTATTTTTAGAATAAGAAATTTTTCGTGTCTGTACCGCTTTGGTCAACGCGTAGGAATCAGAAAATAATATAACGACATGTACAATTACCTGTGTGAGAATGGGCAATTCACAACATGATTCATCATTGAGATATAGACTACTCCGAAAAAATTCATCCACAGTTAACAATGAGATTGAAGAAGGCGTTGATGAAATCATTACGAAGACAGAATTGCTTTCGATCAAGCACGACAATTCTATCTTCAAGAAAAACATCATCATAAATTTTATTGCACCGGTACTACTTACAGCCATATCAGCGTTTGTCCGGTTATACAAAATTGATGCTTCTGGAAGTGTCGTGTGGGACGAGGCACATTTTGGAAAATTTGGATCTCACTACATACAAAAAGAATTCTATTTTGATGTCCATCCACCTCTAGGCAAATTATTGGTTGGTCTTTCAGGATATTTGGCCAATTACGATGGTAAGTTTGGTTTTGAAAGTGGGCAAACTTACCCCGAGAATTGCAACTACGTGTTCATGAGATGTTTCAATTGTCTATTTGGTATATTATGCACTCCACTTGCTTACAAAACCGCCGTGTTGTTGGGGTTAAGTCAATTAACTGTCTGGTTTATATCCTTGATGGTCATATTTGAAATGATTTCCCTAACCCTTTCGAAGTTTATTCTTCTTGATTCAATGCTTTTATTCTTTACCGTTCTAAGCTATTACTGTCTCGTGAATATTCACATCTTGAATACTAAGAGTATGCTTCTCTCCAGAAAAGGGTTCTTATGGTTGGTTTTTACTGGAATTTCAATTGGCTGTGTATGCTCAGTTAAATGGGTTGGCCTCTTTATTACAGCTTTGATTGGGTTCTATGTCGTATACGATTTGTACGTCAAAACGTATCAGTTACTTTCAAGTAACTCGATAAACTTCAAGCAGTATACTTTACATTGGGTCTCCAGAATTATAACGCTTATTATCATTCCCTTTATTATTTATTCTTTGTGCTTTAAAATTCACTTTACTGTGTTGAGTCGCTCCGGTCCAGGCGATGGTTCTATTTCTACCCTTTTACAGGCTAGCTTGGAGGGAAATACTATTCATAATGGACCCAGGTCCATTGCTTTTGGCTCTTTAGTGACATTGAGGTCCCAGGGTCTTTCTCCAAACTTGTTACATTCACACGCACATACTTATCCTGAGGGTTCCCAGCAACAGCAAATAACTACTTATGGTTTTAAGGATGATAACAACGAGTTTTTAATTGAATTCGATTTTGAAGCTGGTCTCAGAGGTGAATTTGCAACCGTAGAGCCTTCTGAAAACGATACTTATAGTTTGCAAAATTTTGTTAAAGATGGTGACACAATTAGATTGGTGCACAAAAATACTGGATGTCTCCTTCACTCACATTCAATTGCTGCAGCAATTTCTAAGAACAACTATGAAGTTTCATGTTATACAAGTTTAGATCATTCCGATTTGAAAGACGATTGGGTCATTGAAATTCAAAACCATGAAGTTTCTCCCTCGGCGGAATTTCTGCATGAAGCACCTGACGAAATTCATCCCATCTCAACGAATTTCAGAATAAAGCACAAGGTTTTACAATGTTATTTAGCAACTACGGGTGCTGCATATCCATCATGGGGTTTTCAACAAGGTGAAGTTGTATGTAAGTACCCATTACTCGAGAAGGATAAAAGCACTTGGTGGAATATTGAAGATCACATAAATGATAAGTTACAATCCCCCTCAGTTCCATATATTCCGCCAAAGCCAATTTTTTGGAAAGAGTTTATATTGATAAACTATGGGATGATGGCTTCGAATAATGCATTAATTCCAGACACTGATAAATTTGATAGGCTAAGTTCAGAGTGGTGGGAGTGGCCTATATTGCGTCTTGGTTTAAGAATGTGTGGGTGGAGTTATGACGATGTCAGATATTTCTTAATGGGCCATCCATTTATTACCTGGTTCTCGACTTTTACGTTGTTAGTATTCATAATTTACTCAATGGCTGTTACATTCAGCTGGCAAAGACAAAAAATTGAATTGAGTGAAAACAACTGGAATGCCTTCTTAATTCAAGGAATTGTCCCTTTCATCGGATGGCTCTTTCACTATATTCCGTTTATTTTGATGGGCAGAGTGACCTACTTACATCATTACGTTCCTGCCTTATACTTCGCCATATTTGTTAGTGGTTTTGTCATGGAATCAGTGGTGTACAAGAAAATGCCCAAGTACGTTAGTGTGGTGATTTTTTGCACATTCTATTTTTGCATCGTATATGGGTTTTGGTATTTCAGAGACTTTGCTTTTGGTATGACCGGCCCCTTACAGAATTACAGGCGTCTTAAATTATTGGATTCATGGATGTTATAGTTAATAATACAACATTGTATATAAGAGTCTATGTCTAAATGTCGATTGGAATTTTGCTCAGAGCTAACTTTGCTGAGGCGTGCTGATTGATAACTCAATCTCACAGAGACTGTAGTCACAGATTTGATTTCTTCACGGTCTACATGCTTAATGATTTTATTTCGATTCTCTAATATTTTGATCTAAAACAAGTAAATATGGCACGTAAAATATTCGTCTACCGAAATGCCCTTTCAGCACACACAACTATCCAAGGAAAAGACAACCTTTATTGTATTCTTGATAAAAGCGTAGGCTTCTTCCTTCTTCTTTGTCAAAGGATCCAAGTAAACAATTGCTTATCAATTAGTAATACTTGATCAATTGTTCACCACGTACCTCTCCACTTTCTATCTTTTATGTCACATTTTGCAAAATTATAAAAGAAAAGCTTAGAATAAACAAAATAAATTAGAAGTGAATAACGGTTCACAGATTCGCATAAAGGGATCCGCATGAGCATTCTGGTTCCAAATACAGCTCAACATGATCCTCGCTTCGAATTGTGGACTCCATAAACCGCGCTACATAATGTGGCTTCCATGAATTTATCAATAACGGGAGAAAGTGTGGGGCAATATGCTTTTGAACCCTGTTACAGCGAAATCAAGGGGTTGATACGGCTTCTCGTCAATATAGCGATCAATTTCTCGCGAAGCTTAAACTCCAGCTTGCGAGAATAGCTGATCTGATACTTCCAACAACCACATGGATTCAAACTATGAGCAATTTCAATTTGAATTTGCCATCAAATATTAAGTGTTATGACGTAAGTTCTTGGCAATTAGTGACCATCGGCCTTTTTGGACCCCACATCAGGATTGATGTTTACCCCTCTTCTTTTCAAGTAACAAATTTTAGGTTGTCATATTTTTCCCGAAAAGTTGATCCTCAAAATTGACATACACTAACATATTAAACAATACCTAACATAGAAATATAAGAATAAAAAACAAAAAAGAAAGAGTTCAAATACTTATTCCACATGTGAAACTTCCGCCTTTTCATTCCATTCTGCATTTGTAACAGCCATTCTTTGGTGTTCATACAACGGGGGCAATGGCTCAACTTTTCTCCGCAAAATCACTCTTTGAACATCACGCCATAAACTTATTGTTTGGTACTTAGCGTGCTGAATAGTCGAAATTGCAAAAACTTCGTCTAATTCTTCCAAAGTCAATCCCTTTGTTTCAGGAAGGAACCACAACACCAAAAAGAAACCGACAACATTCCATGCAGCATAAAATCCGAAAGCGCCAGTATTTGTGAAGGCATTCATAAGACGAGGCCAAGTGAATGCTAAAATAAAATTGAAGAACCAACATGTAGCAGTGGCCCAAGACATTCCAATGTCTCTGATATACAATGGAAATGCTTCTGCAGAATATGTGAAAGGGACGGGACCTTCTCCGGATGAATAAACACAAGCAAACAAGTAAATTCCGGTGGCAATCATTCCAATACGACCGTTGGAGTTTGTTTCCTTGTTGATCAAAAATCCGAAGCCAGTAATTAACAAGAAAATTGCCATTAACGGAAATGTAACAAGTAACAAGAATCGACGTCCAAACTTATCGATTGTAAAGAAGGCAGGAATTGCAAAAGTAAAATTGATCATTCCGAACCCCCAAGAAGCCAACATTGCATCAATTTCCGAGAATCCAGATTCAATGAAGATTGACGATGAATAATAAGCAATGACGTTAATACCACAAAATTGTTGCATGAACATAACAATCCAAGAACCAATGGCAGCATTTCTATTTCTTCTGATTGTAAACATTTCAATCAATCGCTTGTGAAATGGAATCCCAACGTACGAACTCTCTTCTTGCAAAAGCACATGTTGGTAGAAGCAATCTCTTGCTGCAGAGATTTCATCATTACGCAAAAGTTTCAATGCTTCAAAAGCCTCAAGATGGCGATTATTTCCCATCAACCAACGAGGAGATTCAGGAACAAATGGAACTTGGAATAACACAATAATAGCTGGAATACAAGCTGATCCCAACATAAGCCTCCAATTTAAACCTGTTCCAAAACTTTTATGTGGAACGTAGTAAAATGCAAGAGAGGCCACGTACCCAAACATGATGCCAACAGCAGTAAAAAATTGCCACATCATGACCAAAGAACCTCTAATGTGAGGAGGGGTACACTCAGCGGCGTAAGCAGGCACTGTTGCTGACTTAATTCCGATACCAAATCCCAAAAAAAAGCGGGAAATAAATAAATGATACCAATTATTAACAAATCCTTGCCAAATACAAGTAACAGCAGAAATGAAGCAAGTGATGAAGATTGTCCACTTCCGTCCAAAGAACTTATTAAATGGGTGTGCCAACCAACATGCAATCACTCCACAGCACAAGTACGGAGAGCCATTGACCAAGCCTTCAATTAAGTCTGAATTCTTCATTTTGTCCACTCCAAACGCCTTTGGATAAAATAAAGTAGCACCATTGATAACAGATTCATCCATTCCTTGAACAGCAGCAGCCATGGATCCCAAAGCAATGACAGCAACAAGCTTACGTGGAATATGCCATTTTTTTGTGGCTTCAAGATTCAACCCAACCTTTTCAGCTTCTGTGAGGAAAGACATAGAGTTGAATTCAAGAGGTGCCCGCGCGACAGCTGCTGCACGCGCAAAGAGTTCAGGATCCAAGTTATGCTTGATTGCATAATTACGACCCATTTGCATTACTTGCTTTTCGGAATATTGTGACAAAATGTTGCCTCTTTCTCCATTTCCAGGTTCTGCGGTTTTTGAATGAAGTGATTCGTGGTCAGAAGTATCCTTTACCTTTTCAGCAGTGGAAGACTGCGAAGACTGGTTTACAAACAATCCATCTTGCCTTGCTATTTCTGAATGTTCGTTTTCAGACATCTTGAAAATTTATCTTGACGAGTTTATGTAAAAGTTTTCTATTTGTAAGGAATATTTATATAGGGAGGAAATTTGGAAGTCGGGATATTACATTCTTTTATGCTATTCTTCCGAGATTTGTTTACCGCAATTTGGCATTGGTTAAGATACCTAGTTCTCCACATTTTAACTTTCGTTATCCCATTTTGGACTAATTTGGTGCTTATCACAGGGTCCAAAGAAAATAATATTTTTCTTGACTACCCCACGCGGGAAGCAAATAAACAAACAAGTAAATATGATGGGGAAATCGGATTTAACCAAAGTTTTTCTTGAACATAATTGTCTGGGCCAAGATTATTAATAACGGCAACTTGTACCTAACAAAAATCTCTCCTCAAAAAAAATCACTCTATACAAGATAGTTGAAGATTCACAATAAGTAACCAAACGTTTTTGATTTTCAATGTTCCACTTAATGAATCCCTTACGATCTTTGAATTTTTCGAAATCTAGTAAAATAAATCGGATATAAAGTGTGTAATATCCTTTTCAGTCTCCCAAGGAATGAACAAAAATTGAGTGTGCGTCACATAAAAATAAACCAACATATACTACGTCATACGACATTTCACGACATCTCAAACATAAGGATAACCGCCCTTAGTTAATTGAATGGTTAATCTTGAATGTAGTATTCTGTAAAAGCAGCAAGCACAATTATGGATTAAAATGGCCAAGTGAATCCCTTTTGACTTCAAAATTTACAGCTTCTGCATTTCGCTTATATACAGAAGCTGTATTTATATATCAATTGAAATGTTACACACAAAATACATTGAGCTAGACATGTGTTTGATTACCAAAATTAAAACTAAGCCCAAAAGAAAACAAGGACACTTGTGCAAGAACAGAAAAGAAATTATTTTGAATAGCCTAACAAACCAAGAGGTTATCCCACGCTGGCAAGCAATATTATTGGTATACTAAAAGGTATTTGAAGTAAACCACTAATAACTGCAAAAAATCGCACAACTTTGCATCTAGTGAATTTTCGGTATGCACCAGCTTAGTGAAAGGGCAAGGTTTCGAGATTAGAATGCACGGTGCACCAAGGGGAATACAATATATGACAGCGTTCACTATCCATCAACATGATCTCAACCGAAAAATATTACATAAAAAACATAGTCATTTCGATAATATTTGACAAATGCTAGTATTCCAAACCTTTACTTGCTTTTACACAGGAACAAGAAGCCTTTTTTTTGAATAGATCAAAAGTATTTTGAAAAAGCGGGGGAATACAAGTGTATTTAAACTGGAGCTCAAAATAGCTTTGACAGAGTAGTAAGATGAAACCTTAATACACTCTTGTTCTGCTTTACATTATTTACAATTTGAAGCAGTAACATATTGTAAGCCATCATATTACTTTTATAGACACAAACTGATTCTATCTAAATACTTTAAAGCATTTTTTTGGATCAAGCCCATATAAGGATTTCTTTGTTATTTCCTTTCTACCATCTCATAACGATCTTTAGGAAAATCAACATTTTTAAATCTTTGGTGACCTGATCCTGACTAACCACCAAAGTACATGGTTAATAAAATTCTGAAGGGTTAAATAAATTATTGTGTTTGTAACTCCTTTTAAAAACAAGACTCATTGTGACCTCGAATGGGATACCAGATAATTACTACTTCATTTTTTTGTCCAAAATAAAAACAAAGCTATAATATCATTAAAAAGTCATTAAATATGAACTTTAGGTTAGATTTTTCAGAAAAATTAACTTCAGACAAAACAAAAGTCTGAAACGCAAGAAAACATATTTGAAACCTAATGTAAATTGCAACATAAAGGTGCTGCCTTCATACTAAAAATCGTATCCAATTTTAATAAGTGTTTTATATAGTATATTTTAAAAGTTGGAATCTCGTAGAGATTGATATAAATTATAATTCAAATCTGTTCGATGCAACCCAACATTAAAATTCTTTTTTTCCTCCACCCATTACAACCTCTAGGTCCATGATCTTTATGTTGAGAATATCTTTCCGTATTCTCATAGTGCTAAGCTCAGATTATTCTTTACCTTTCTGAAACATAATATGTGCTGTATGAGATGTGTTTCGTGAGTGTTTCAACACACTGCTTTTACGAAAGTGTTAAATGTGTTTCAGATCCTCTTTTGTGTGGTTCATGATCTGAAACGTTGCTGCAATATAAAAGGACTGATGTCCATATACTTTGCTAAATTGAAGTCAATAAATATTATAAGATAAGTATGTCAGAAATTGAAACTGAATTAATTAGAAGATCCGGAGAACATGAGAAAAGATTAAAGAACCTAATTCAACAGTATTGCATTGTTCAAATTGAGAGAGTTGGGCATTTAGAATTATGGACCATAGTATTCATCATTTATGATATGGCCGTTTAATCGATACTTCAGCTTTAACGTTGATGTACTTTAATATTGAAGAAAATGTCGAATAAACAATTTTAAACAAAATCGACAATCAATGCTTACATTCTTTATGTATAAAAAAAACATTAATGAGTTTTCTCTAAATTTATCTATTGAAGGGTGAGTCTTTCTTTATTCGGTTATTGGTCAATTCAAGCAGTAGCAACTAAGTAATTGGCAACCTAAATTTGGCAAAAGTAGCGACGATGCCAGATTATTGCATGTTTGCTTAAAATTGTAACACAAATCAAGTGTCAAAATTTGTTTGTTGGGTGTAAAATTTGATTGGAGCCGTTGAATTAAAATTACAAATAGTGTTGTAAATGGGAATATTGAAAGTCCCTCAATTAGTTAACAGTCAACAAGACCAAAATTATAATTCTGAAAATAATAGTCTGGAGAATTTGTATTGTTCTGTTCTACTTTTGGAAGCTGTGACAATTGTTTTGCGTTAAATGAGATTGCACTTGTACATGATTTTCAAAAATTGGTTTTCCTCTGCTCCACATCATTTGGACAAATTCTGCTACGGATTTGAAAAGTGGCCAGTGGGTAATTCAGAATTCAATGGAAATTATACTAAACCTTTTCTGAATGGCCAAGTCAACACGATAATCTGATGCTCTAGCATACAACACTGGAAATCCTGGATATACTTTCACTACTAATAGAGATAGGTACACATCTCCTTCTTGTTGAGTCAGTCCGTAAACTACTAAGAAGGATTTATTGAAATTATAACTTAACTTAGCACCGAAACTCAAGAAGACATTCTGCCACATTAACATGAAGGTAAAATTTGACTAGTGGGTAAAAGATTCTGATTGTTAACTTCGTTTATATTGTTACTTTCCCTGATGAACCAAAATGTTTTAACAAACCATTCAGAATAGATATTTTCTTATTAGCAATAGGATTTTATCAAGATGAGATTCTCATTACCTAAGCGCAAACCATTATTTTTCACAATAGTTATACAAGATAAATGTAGTTACGCAATTTTAGAGTACAACAATTACCATGTAGGCTGTTGAGAATATCTTTCCGTATTCTCATAGTGCTAAGCTCAGATTATTCTTTACCTTTCTGAAACATAATATGTGCTGTATGAGATGTGTTTCGTGAGTGTTTCAACACACTGCTTTTACGAAAGTGTTAAATGTGTTTCAGATCCTCTTTTGTGTGGTTCATGATCTGAAACGTTGCTGCAATATAAAAGGACTGATGTCCATATACTTTGCTAAATTGAAGTCAATAAATATTATAAGATAAGTATGTCAGAAATTGAAACTGAATTAATTAGAAGATCCGGAGAACATGAGAAAAGATTAGAGAACCTAATTCAACAATTAGTAGCGGAGACTTGTACAAAATACAACATTGTACAATATTTTGTGTTTTATTTATCTTCAAATTTTACATTAATACTTAATAAAAACAATTACATGATATATATGATCAGAAGAATATATAATGAACATAACTGCTAAAAAATTGTTGTTCCGATTTGAATTTTAGGTTATTCATCTACTGACAAAGTGTAAAATTGTAATATATTGCTGTCCTTCACGGCAAAATATAGATTAATTATAGATAAGATTGGTTTGGATTTTTGGTGATTTCCTGTAGTTCTATGATTTCCCGTAGATTTATGGTGATTTGTGGATTTATGATTCATTTAAAGTTTACATTTTATCGGATTTACCTTTAAATTGTTGCCTATGTTAAATTAGGTTCTCTAATCTTTTCTCATGTTCTCCGGATCTTCTAATTAATTCAGTTTCAATTTCTGACATACTTATCTTATAATATTTATTGACTTCAATTTAGCAAAGTATATGGACATCAGTCCTTTTATATTGCAGCAACGTTTCAGATCATGAACCACACAAAAGAGGATCTGAAACACATTTAACACTTTCGTAAAAGCAGTGTGTTGAAACACTCACGAAACACATCTCATACAGCACATATTATGTTTCAGAAAGGTAAAGAATAATCTGAGCTTAGCACTATGAGAATACGGAAAGATATTCTCAACAACTTGTGGGTAAGTTGTTTTGAAGATCACAAATTATTATTCGAAGACTTGTTGGTTTTTAGAATTTTATAGATTCTCGCTTTGTGATTTTGATTTCAATTTTAAATTGGATATAAATGTTTCTTAGTTACTGATGTTTTAAGAATTTTTAATTGTCTCGCTTATTTGATAGATTCTTCGACATAATTTTTACTGTCTTAAATAATCCTCAATTTTATTGCTATTTTTTATCCATTTTATAATAAGAAAATACAGAACTGAATGCAAAATTTGATTCATTCAGTTTTCGTGATTCTTCTTCGTATACTTAATGTTGAGAAACAATTTTCGTAGCTCTTAGGTATGTGCAGGTGGGTGCAAATGCCTTAAGTAAAGTGTACTTTTGAGTTACTGTTTGGGGTTTAGGGGGAAAGATTAAACTCGATGTTCGTAGTATTAAGCTAGACACTTGTCTAATCCGGTAGTTTCTATTTAACACTTGGTCGAGCTTGACCCATATTTATACCTCACAACTTGAGCAGGTAACTCCAACGTTGTTTCAGCATCCGAGAGACCATCTCCATTGTCTTCCCTTTTGGTCTAATCATATCCCACATCTGTACCATTGATACTTACCAGTTCGGTAGTCCAAAGGATAACTTGAAACCATTGAAACATGGAAATGTGTGATATTATTTATCCGTATGGGTGGTAGTCACCCGGTAGTGTGACAACCATAATACAACTAAATCATGTGTACAACCAACACTTAATAACTTCACAAGAGCACAAAATAAAGTAGTGCATATACCAAATAGTGCATGCAGATTGTAGGTACAACGTGTGTGGCTTCGGTTTTTCTTCCATGCACGCGAAGCCCAATTAACTTACCATGACTTTGCATATTCGATCTTGATATGGGCAAGATAACTAGAGTACGAACTGGTTGTTGGACGTGCAAAACAAGGTGAGTTGCTGTTGTTAAGGTTCTTCGAGTCAATTCTAACATCAGACATAAAAAATGCGACGAAACAAAGCCATATTGCAAGAACTGCTTAACTGCAAACAGAAAATGTGAAGGTTACGGCATTCGACTATCATTCGACGTTGATGACTCGAGATATAACAACCGTAAGGATAAATCTGGGAATCTCAAACGAAGTTTTATTGGGAAACCAAGGTCAAGAGCGAATTTGGATCATGAAATTTTAGGTGATAAAGTAACAAGTTTGGAAAACACACCTGCAACAAGTGGTTTATCCAGCCCAGAGCTAAATAAAAGTCATCAATTAATAATTAATCTGAATAGCTCAAGTTCTCCCAAAAATTTTAATACATTGAATGCAAAATTAACGAATGACAGTTTAGAACAGTTCAGTTCCGTTTTGTTTGAAGATCTTGAAAATCTATTTCAACCAACAAGCGTTCAACCAACCGTTTCTGAAAGGGCTTTCAAGGAAGTAAACCAGACACAGATCCCAGCCGACAAGAACCAGCTTTACTTAGACAAGGATTTTATGGAGTTTACAAGTCTGTTTGCGGGTGGTGACTTGTCAGAAACCAATTCGATACCAAGAGTTAGTTCATTGTACACATTATCCTATGAAGAAGAAAACATGATGTTAAAACACTTTTTCAAAAACTTATTACCACTACTTGACGCTCATCCCAACTCACCTTGGCCTGACTTAGCTTTGAGATATTGTGATTTTGATGTTGCAAGAAGTTGTTTTATCTCTCTAGCATGTATCCATCTATACGAAAGCCAGAAAGGAGATGATGGCTACTATTCCAAAGGAATGGCCCATATAAATGTGACAATGGAGTATCTAATTAGATATATTGGGAATAACGACGAAAAGAATCCAGCTAATTCAATTGATTACAGAAAAAAACAAGTAAGTTATGTTGCAATTTTGGTTTTAATCAACGTACACATATTGTTTGCTGTGTTAGAAAAGGGAAAAAGTTCATTTGTTAGGTTTTTCTTCAAGGTTTTTGCATCAATATGTCAGGATCCCAACTTCTATAAAGTTTTAATTGGGAGTCCAAAGAAGAAATCTTTAATAGTGGTATTATCGTGGTATGATACAGTGAGTGCAATAGTAAGTCCGGATTGCCGACTTCCGTATTGCTCTCCTAACTGGTATGGGTCATCCTCTGATAGCGTATCGACATCAACGATGATGGGATGTCCTGGCGAAATTTTTAGAGCCATGTCAAAAGTTTGTTTTATCAGGAGTGATATTTACAATGGTATTATCCACGATCGTACACTACTATTGAAGGATTACCAAAGAATTCAAGCATCTTTGTTAAACTATCGAGAATATGTCTCATTTGATGACACCGATGATATAGGATATAATCTCCGGCTTTCTTGTGCTCAGTGTTGGTCTTTAGCTGTGCTCGTTACCCTAGAGAGATTAGTGAAACTGGAATCATTTGAGACTCGAATCAAAAAGTACCTTCATGAATTTATTCATGTTTACGGGTTGATGGAACCTAAGTCGCCCATGGTGACCCAAATGGTTTGGCCAGTTTACGCGATTGGCTGTGAATGTAACACGGTTGACGAACGGAAAATATTGTTGCACTATATGGATACCCTATACAATAATGCTCAAATGGGAACTCTTTATTCATTGAAGGAGATCGTACGGAAAGTTTGGGAGCATAAGATTTCTCAAGAACAATATTTGGAAACTTGGTTGGAAAGTGGAGTAGATTATTTGCCATTATAGCACAATCAATTTAGTCTATTATTGGGCTTGTATTCGTAAAATACTAAGTAGTAAACATAACTTTAAATTATTAATCCTAATTTCTATACAATAGAAAATTGATTATAACTTTTGCATGGCAGCAACATCGGTAGATTGGACGTGGTCTTCGTCTTCTTCAATAGTTTGTTGCAATTCATCCAAAGAAACCTTAGCATCTTCGATAACCAAGTTAATTTGCAACTTCTTGATACCGAAACCAACTGGAATCCATTGGTGGGCACCCCACGTCAAACCATCCCATTCGACGCTCTTGACGTTAGCCAACAATTGTTCCAAGTCCGTTTCATCATCCCAAGGCTTGACGTCCAAGGTGACAATAGACTTAGCAGCTGGCTTTGGACCCTTAGCGGCCTTCTTGGCAGCGTACTCAGCCAATCTTTGTTGCTTCAACTTTTCAGCTTCTTCATCGACTTCATCGTCATCAGAACCGAACAAGTCAATGTCTTCATCTTCTTCAGCAGCGGCTTCGGAAGCAGCTGGAACCTTACCAGCTGGCAATTCAGCGAATTCTTCAGTGAAAGAAGCAATGTGATTAAACCATCTGGCAAATTGTGGGAATTCCTTTTGAAAAGCCTTGTAGACAGTAACGTCAGCTTGGGTGGCAGAAGTACTAGAATAGTTAGTATTAATCCAATAGAATATCCAACAGGAATTGATCAATCAGGTAATTTATTTAAATCTTCTTTGTCACTCACACGGTGGGTCTTGAATCCACCTCATAAACACGGACCAAAGATCATGATCATCATTATTCAATTCCATTCGTGGGATTTATGAATTAAGTCAATTGATACTGTAATAAGGCTCTGAATGTAAGCTATGTTATTCATCGGCACAATTGACCTATCCAAACCAAACACACATACCCTTCAATGTAGGACTTGTCAGCCAAGAAGTCGTTCAAAGACTTGATAGTTTCAACCTTGGAGAAATCAGAAAAAGACATTTTGATGTGAACTGTAAAGAATTATTCCCTTTAAATAGAAGAAATCAATTGCTTAAATTAATGGAAGAGCAGATCGAACAAGATGGAAAATTTTTCTTGGGTGTGGCCGGCGTGGGCTTCCCAAAAAAATATTATTAGGGCTCAAATTACATTTTGCCGCAATAGTTAACGTCTGTTTTTCGCGTAGTGAAAATGTAAAGTTGCGACCGGGTAACTTTTCACTGTCTCTTATTAAAAGCCCTAAGTTGCAAATCATATAATGTGTTGATAACGAATCAATTATATTGTGTGTAAAAATCGTTTAAGTTGAACTATGTATATGTGAATTTAAGTGGCAGATGGCATTCATAAAGCTTAGCTACTTTTATCAAAGCGCCAGTACTTACATTCAAAGGTTGCATAACATCTGAACTCATTACTTAAACCATTCTTATGTTCAGGGTAAAAGTCAGTAACAAAAGTATTTGGATACTTTGAGAGAATGATTGATTTCATTCTTTCTCCGGTAGAAGTGATTAATTTGAATAGATCGTCACCCGATTTTGTCTTCTGGGTTTTGTCACTTACAAGAAGTCTCTCGCAAGTTTCAGCAGACTTCCTCTGACACTCCTCCTCCAAAAAAGGAGGGTCAATTAATAATCTATGACATTTTCCAATGAGCTCTTCTGGTAAATTCTCAGGAAAGTTGTAATCGTAAAACCTGAAATGGCTCTTGCCACCCAACAATTCAAATCTTTTATCGAACTCCAACAAATAGATATGTTTGGTAGGAATTTCTTCATCAGGGATTTGTCTTAATGCCGCATATACTGAAGGTGCACTGGCAATTACGATGACAGTATCTTCATCCGCTCCTTCCAATAAGGCTTTTGCCAATGTAAGTGCTGTACTATCTGCGTACCAAAATTGAGAAAGCTGCCAATTTTCTTGAAATTCATCGATTGATATCTCTTTACGATCATCAAATTCTTGCTCTGACTTGTTGTATAAAGACTCAAATCTCTCAAGTTGTTTCTTTTCTTCGTCTCTGAATTGTTGCAAAGCTGCTAACGCATGCGATGACAAAGTTAATTCGTCGTCTGAGTCCATCTTGATGCTGGACTGACTATGTGTGAAAGATCTTGGAAAAAGTATAAAAATTTCAATGGTAGTATGCCGGAGTAACGGTTCTCTCTATAGTGCAGTAAATTACGCTTATTACTTGCTTTAACAACTTGAATTAGAAGATACAAAGGGAAATATATCACTTGAGTAACAGCAACCATCTAGCGGTGGTTGTTGAAATGTAAATTGGATTTCATATCAGCATATATAACCAGAATTTTTAAAGTATCAATTTTTCGATTTTTCAAAAATGTACTACAATAACGCTGAAGCATGATTTCTGAATGCGGATAATTCGTCAACTTCTCGTTTTAACTGAATTCTAAGCTACATATCATATACTGTAGTTTGTTTGTATGGATGCATGTGGAACATTTAAGATACGCTATTTTCTGAATACTACTTGGGAGTCGTGTGCATTCCAAATATTTTGTGCGCTCTTTCAGACAGGGACTATCTCGCAAAAAATGAGACATTGTCGCAGGAGATGTCGTTGTTTACATATTGAATTTAGTATCTTACCAGACTTATCTTATTCCAATACAAAATCAGTACATTCATAGCCGATGCTGTTTATATTTCCGCCATCTGAATTGGTGCTGTTTGTTCTAGAAGAACTTTCATTTTCGGGACAATATGGATTAACTTTACCAGAGTTGTGGAAAGTAATAAGTCTTAAAAATGAAGTGAAAGAGCTCGATTCATTTCAACAGCAAATATTATGGCAATGGCTTTTTTTCAGCAACCTTGAAGGCGAATCTCTTCAATTATATTTATCAAGGGATTCCAAAGTGTTGACGATTTTACCGAACTATTCTCAATTCGTCACTAAAGAGGGCCCAGAAGATGCCATCAGGGTAGTTCCGACATCCGACACGCAGTGGAGATATTTAACAGGCTTGGACGCTTCGAAGAAGCTAAAATTACAACTCGGCGAAAAGTCATTTCAATTGTTATGTGAAATTGCCAAATATGGTCCCGAGGGGATCATTTCTCCAGATTTGTGCAAGGCAACTAATCAAGATCCAAGATCATTACCTTCTCGATTCAAAAAGTTAGAGGAAATGGGATTGATTCAAAAACAATCTGTTTTTCATGAAAGGTCGAGTCAGCATACCAATTTGTGTATTCATTCAAAGTTTGCCACAACATCTATTAAAAATGACAAAGGATCACAGGAAAGAAATACAGCCCGCTTGAGACTGCAAATTGTGCAGGCTGCAAAGGATTCACCCAACCAGTTGAGATCCTTCAATGACCTCAAAGTCGAGTTGAAAATGACCCAAAATAAATCTCAATCGAGGCTTTTCGGTGCTGTAGTTGAATTATTACACAGGGATGGTTACATCGAAAAAGTTTATGTGAAACAAAATGAAGATGATACTCATGTGGTGTATTCTATAAGGTTTGTTAAAGATTTGCCTAAAGACTTGACAAATGAATCGGATTATTCTGAAGTGTTTTCTCTTGAATCTGATGAAGCTGATGACGAAGGACAACGAGAAAGAGAAGACAACAACCTTCCTTTGTACAACAATATCTTTCCCATTTCAAACCAGGTCTATCAAAAAATTTTAGCTTCAGAAAGTTTTGGAATCACGTCTAAAGAAATAGTCAATTCACTAACCGGTGTTTCACGATTTAGGCCTTGGAATAGGATGCTTGATTCTTTGGCTAGTTTTGTGGACGATAATGAAATTCTTATTCCCATAAAGTCATATCCAGATTATTACGAAAACTTTTGCATTATCAGAGCTTACGACTTTGAAGGTAAATACAAATTTTACCGTTACTATTCCAAACGCCATTACGAGTCCTCTTCTACCAAAGAATTTAAATTGAAGAGACCCAAAATGGTTTTGATTAGCGACAAATCTTTGAAGCACTTGAATGAGAAGTTACATATGGCTTTAGCGAAGTCACCACCTGAAATGTTGACTCCAGGTACTAAGAGGGCCTTGAGTCTTAAAGGAGGCGCCGCACTGAAAAAACAAAAGGTTGAAAAACCTCGAAGTTCCAAACCAAAGAAATCATCTCAGGTAGATGAAGTATTGTCACCAATAGAACCAAGCAATACCGGCGAGGAAATTTTAATTGAAAGTGAGAATTTGAGTATTGAGAATAGGCCTTTGTATCTGGAGCAGAAGCCCAAGTTTGGGGAAAATGGGATTGCGAGAAGTGAACCGATAATTCCTCAATTAGATAACCCAGTTAAAAAGAGCCGGGAATCCAAGCCAGACCGAGAGCGAGTGGTATCCTCCTTGAAAGGTACTAAACGGAGATCCCAACTTCTAGAGATTATTAATGAGTTAGGTGGTGTTACATATACAACCGCAAATTTGTGTCGAATGTTAGACGAAAAGTTGGGAAATACTACCGCGACAGATATTAAGACTTTGGCTCGAGACATTTCACTTCTTATTGGTTCAAATGAGCTAGAAGTCAAAAGCATTTCATTGCTTAAGTCAGGAGTGCAAATTTCTAGGAAGTTATTAATTTTGACCAACCCGCTATTCAAGCCGACTAAAGCACAAATTCAGAAAGTAGAGGAGCAATGCATAATTGATATTGGTGGACGGTCAATCTCAGACCAGCCATATAAGAAATCATTGATTAGAACAATTAGTGGCGAAGTCAAATTATATCTGACAAATGAAAGATTACTGAAAAGAAAGGGTAAGGGAAGGTTGGATTCTTTAGTTGAAGATTCTGGGCATGATACTGAAAAGCTGAAGAGTAAGAGGGCACAAAAGAAAAGAACTGGTGCAAGTCAAAGAGAATTTTACACTTCAAGCAAGAAAAAGGAGGATAGTCAAGGAGAAGAGTCTGGTGATTCTCTTCCAGTTTTGGTTTCCAAAAAGCATAGAAGGAGAACACAACCTGCCAAGAGAAAAGGTGATAAAAGGGGATCAAGGCCACCAAGGAAACTCAAGAACCCGTATAAATTTGATCAACATGATGCAACAAACTTATTTAGGGCTGTTGTTATCTTAAAATCATTCCAACGAGGAGCAATTGATTTCCACGCGATTGCAGAACTATTTGATCATTTAGATGATAATGAAATTAAACAAAAGTGGACACTGGTTCGCAAGCTGGTTGGTGGACTTCCAGTAGTTGCAAAAGGTATCGAAGCTTTTGAGAGACTAGTCTTGAAGAGTATTGATGATGGTCTTGTTACTTCAACTGATCTAGAAGACATTAATCTCTCCTTTTTTCTAGACTTATGGCGAGATGCAGAAGGTTCTGGCTTGAAATCAATTGATCGAACTCCGTTGTACGAATCAATCGATGCTAACAATATGGAATACGAGCGATTGGATGGAGCTGAAGTTCAACTGGACGTCTATGAATCTCTCGAAGATAATTCGATGAGACAAAAAGATGCAATATTAGCTGGTACAACGTTTTATTTTAACCATTCTGTTGAAATAAAGGTAAGGGAGTTCGATCACATACGAACAGTTTTAAAAGCCATATTTTCCACCTCGGAAGAGAATTTTACTACGGTAAGAGTAAAGCAAATACTCTCTCAATTTGAGGAACAGGATATTCAACAAGCATCTTCGGCGTTGATCAAGGATCGAGAATTGTTGTATTATGGTTCTAATGACACTGACAGTAAGTTTGTGTTGACTGATAAGTTTCACAATGCATTACTGGTGAAACTTCCCAGCAAATTTTTCAAGCAAGGTTGCAATTTTGAACTGAATTTGATTTCAATATCGAACGTTAAAAAGGGGCTTATATTATCCCAAAACATTCTCAATGGTCAAATGGCTTCTCTCCTCAACATGATATCTGCTAACAGTTTGACCTTAGTTCATATTGACAAACAATATCATCATGAAGGGTACGAATCGAGATTGATTGATAAAGATAAATTGGCATGTGATATCGTGGTCATGTCCAGAGACGGTGGTCTTGAAAAATTGCAAAAGATACCTGTACCTACAGGAAAAGCATGTTCGAAAATTTGGCTTGACTTGAATGGTGAAATCAACGAACAGCTATGGATAAAGATTATCACTACAATTCTATACTATGTTCATTTTAGGCCTGGTATAACAGAGGAGCTTATTTTTCTCAAATTGCAAACGGTGTTAAGTTACAGTGATTTCAAATTGGTAATTTCTTGGCTTACAGAATCAAATTGTATTCAAAAAGGGTCTTGTGGCAATTACCGTACAACAAGTGCATGGTACTCAGTGCTTGGTCAATAGAATTATGTACTAATGTAATATACTTTCCTATGATTACTGTATGCAGGTTGTCCATCGCGATGATTTTTTTAACTCTTTAAAGTAATAGATATATCTATATATATAGACGCCAAAATGGGATTAGCAGGGGTTAAAGTCAAGCAAAGATTTGGTTTAGACCCAAGAAATACTAATTGGTCAAATGATACTGACCGGTTCGGACATAAATATCTTGAAAGCATGGGCTGGGAACCTGGAAAAGGTTTGGGTTTAGTGGAGCATGCGATGACTAGCCATGTCAAAGTAACAATTAAAGACGACAACGTGGGATTGGGTGCCAAGTTGGCAAAGAAACAGAAAAAGGATGACCTAGGTGAATGTGCTGGTCTTGACGTTTTTCAAAGAATTTTAGGAAGATTAAACGGAAAAGAAGATCAGATCAATGATGAACTAGAAAGAAAACGTAAAGAAAGGATATTGAATGGAAAATGGGGAATGGATTTTATAAAAGGCGATGTTTTAAAAAGTACTTGGGATTCAGAAGCTAAGAAGATGATTAAGAGTGAGACTTTGTCAATGAAGAGGGGTCACGAAGATGATGATACTAATGACAACGGCATTGTAAAGAAACAGAAAAAAGAGGAAATCAAGAAGGATAAGAAAAAGTCAAAGAAAGATGAGAAAGTGAAGAAGCGCAACAAAGTAGAGAAGGATGAGAACGACAAGGATGAGAAGAAGGGAAAGAAACAGAAGAAGGGAAAGAAACAGAAGAAGGAAAAGAAAGACAAGAAGGAAAAGAAGGAAAAGAAGGACGAGAAAGAAAACCGAGAAAGATCACTTCTGGTAGAGCCTAGCATATCTCAAGTACAGCCTATATCAACCAGGTTATCAGTAAGATCGAAATGGATCAAACAAAAAAGGGCTTCTGTAATGGACGCAAAGGCACTCAATGAAATTTTTATGATTTCAAACTAATAAGTCACTTTGCTAGTACATTCATAACTTATTCATATGTATTGTTTTTATACCGACAATATTTATTTCATAACAAACATTTTATTCAAATATAACGAATGATATTCCTCCCACAATACTTGTTACAAAACCAGCAATAGCCCAAAGTTCCACTTTCGAGAATTGCTTCATCGATGGAGAAGCGGCGGAAGACTTTTTCGAGCTGGACGAACTCGAAGTACTGGATGAACTAGATGAAGATCCGGATGACGAGCCTGAGGCACTTGAGTTTGAAGAGGAACCACTAGTTGCTTGTGCAATCTTGGAAGAACAAGACAGAGCTGTCGAAGCACCCTTGTTGATTGATGCAGACCCACTGAAATTACAAGCAGAGCTGTCTTTACCGTTCTTTTGATAGTAGCTGTTCAAGACATAAGACAACTTATCTTTCTCAGAACAGAAAGAAACTGACCCATAAGTACCATTTTCACCGTCTGCTGAAATTGCAGAACAGTCCATGTTGGAACATGCAACTCCGTATAATTTTCCATAATCTTTTTCGTCAACATCATCAGACACAACGCAACTTAAAGAATTAGCAATACATTCACAAGTATCATTATCAGGAGTAGGAGGTAACGATGGAGAAGCTTTCCAAGTTTCAGCAGATGCAGGGCAGGATAATGTATTGGTAGCTGTAGATGAAGCACTTGAAGCTTTAGCGTAAGAAGGCGAAATGTTGTTAATTTCTGACGAATAGTATCCAAAATCAGATAAAGTCGAAACGGAAGAGCCCGAGACAGAGACCAATCCATAATTATTCTCTTCTTCAAAATACATGTAAACGATACCACCCGACCACACATCGGTCATTTCATCGGAAAAGAGTGTCCCAACTTCAGTGAACTTTCTTGGCCTGACCTCGTTACAACCATATTCGGAAAAAAAGACAGGAATGGTTAAATTAGAATACTCCTTAGTTCTATCCTCGTATCCGGAGGAAGAAAAAGAACTATCTCCACACCATTCGTACATGTTAATTCCGAAAAAGTCGGCTCTTTCTTCTGTACTTCCACACGAGAAATAATCAGCAATGGCTACCCTTGTCTCGCCATCATCATTTGATGAGTAGCCCACAGGAATTTGTCTATAATTCTTGTCTGAAATGTATTTTTTGACATCTCTAATTGCTGCCTTCACAAATGCTGATGCATCTGTGTTCGACGCATTGTTAGTGACTTCGTTTCCTGCAAAGAATCCCAAAACATTGCTATAGTTAGCAAACTTGTCGACAACACCCGTGTATCTTTCGTACAAGTCAATATTCCAAGCTGGTGAATCTCTATTGATTGAAAGATCCGGTTCAGATAAGTCGGCAATAATGTAAATACCTGCGTCTGCAAACGTTTTCATGCAAGCGTCGTGGTCCAAGGAGGCGTTAACTGCATAAACACGTAAAACATTGGTGTTTACTTCTTGAAAGTATTTAACATCTCTTTCACAAGATGCTGCATCTGCAAGGGGATCTATAAATGATGTGTCTGTTGAATTTGCAGTATTCTGTTGATAGGCAATTCCTCTCATCAAAAATTGCGATCCGTTGTTGGAGAAGTAAAACTTATTTCCAATCACTTCAACGGTTGGAACATCAGCAGCTTCAACGTTGCCGCCAATGGAAATAATGAAAATGGCAGACACAAAAGAAAGTAATTGTGGGAAAAGCAACATTATTACAAAGCGAATGTAGATATGTTTCTCCAGGTGTGAAGTTCGACGCCAATGGTTCAATTTATAATAAATCTCCTGGAACACGAAAATTTTTATTAGTCAATGGTAAACACATAGGAGGCTATGGCTGGCCTCGAGAGGAGCAATTTAGACCGCCTTATTGCGAGCCCAAGGCTAACATTAAAAAAGGAAAGAATAGTTGTTTTGATCTCTGTGCTACACCAGAATGCTAAAATCAACTTACGCCCAAATACAGGTACCTCTCAGCCACTGAATCTCAGAAAATATTTTTAAAAAGTTTTTCTGAAAAGGTGCTTGAAATGAAGGCTTTCAAGAAGTTAAGCCATTTCAAGACTTCTATGTAAGGGGCGATATGGCGCAAATTGGGTTGAGCCAACTTTCATTGAGAAGAAGATTTTAATCTAAATATAGCGGTGTTTTACAGTAGGTTATGAGAATGAGTTTTACCAGCACATTTTTGTGCGAGGAACGCGGTTTATAACGATGGTCTGAAACCACCTTGTTTTTTGTAATCTTTTGGCTCATAATTAGTTTGTCGTCAAGCGCTAATTTAGAACAAACTGCACTTCTGGAATCGCTTTTACCTGCAAATCCAATCTTAGGGAGAAAATGGTTTATCTCTGCTGCTGAAGTAATAGTTTACTGAACTATATCGGTGGTCTAATGTAATGTATCGTGCGCCAGGTGTGTGTCTCAGCTCTCCTGTTACATCTTTAAATTTATCAAATTTTGCAATCTTGTGTACAAACAGAAATATTTGCAATCATAATAAGTTAAGATAATAGACATAATTACTATTTTCCTCTTGGCAAAAAGCATCCTTTAATCTACTAAAATGAAGGTCAGCAAGTACTACTGCTTACTCACACTTGTCGGGCCTGTTAATTCCCGAATAGCGGAATATGGCTCATACGTCAATCCGAATCCTAGACCTATGAATCAATGTGATGCCGAAGAATTGACTCAGCTTACAGATTGCTCAAACGAAGTGCTTTTAAAACTTACTATTTGTAAAGCTGACGATTTGCCATGCGAATGTTGTGCACTTCAATCCATAAAGCTGCACTGCTATAAATTGTGTCCAGGAAATCCCTCTGCCAACATTTTGAGCGTTCTCATTAACGAATGTGTATCTTTGAGTGATGTTAATGCCTGTGCTCTTCCTTTTAGGAAAAATGACTCCAAAATCTCACGTATTAAAGCATCAGAGATGCTGCAAGAGGAAGTTGTACAGACAGCGGTTAAATCCAAAATAAAAGGCTTTAAAGAAGGATATCTTGTCAATGATGAAACGGGAAGCAAAATCAGCCTTTTTTTAGAATATAATACTGAAACTGACAGCAAGTTATATCAAGAGATAAAACCTGAAAATATGACATTGGTCGCCAAGAACACCACCACGAAAGAAATTAGTATCAAAAAAAATAAACTAAACGAAAGTGGTATCAACCAATATAAACCAAGTGAAATATCCAATATGGCAGATGGCCAAAGCATGCGTTATCCTGGTCTTACTTTAATTTTTGGAATTTTTGCATATCTCTTAATCTGAAGCTAATTACATTTTATATTTAAGTTCGTACAGTTGTCGATTTTTCATTCCTTGCTAGTTTCGTCCATCCAGTCCAAAGTGTATCTGATGCCTGTTTCAACATCTACTTCTGGATTATAACCCAAAATGGTTCTAGCTTTCGTAATATCATGATAACGATGGGCACAAGCCAAGCGTGCTCTAAATGAAGTAAACCCTGGCTCCTTGCCAATCAATTTACAGAAGAATTCTGCTGCATAACCTGCCAAAAGACTTACTGGTCGACTTAAAGTTATTGCCTTTTCCACAATAAGACCATCTTGCTTCCAAATGGTACGGGCCAAAGTCCAAAAGTATGTAGGAGCATCATTAGTAATGATGAAAATTTCACCTGCCACATCATCTGCAGTTTCTGGATTCAATAACTTTTGAGCCGCTAAAACGTGGGCATCTGCGATGTTACCGACATATGTCCAATCACAAATGTTGTCATTTGAACCTAGTTGATACTTGGACTGTCCTAACCTACCAACAGCTCTGAAGCCTGGAACAAGCTGGCGGTCACCAGGTCCAAAAATACCAGCGGGTCTCAAAGAAACAGTTAACAAAGAGGTTTTATCATTTGCCTCAATGACAGCTGTTTCTGCAATCGCTTTGGTTTCGTTGTAGTGATCCATATGTACTTCGGGATACGGCCAGGTTTCATCACCATTTCTAACATCAATGCCGTTAAAAATAACACCAGCAGATGATGTATAAACCAATGCTTTTACATTCAGTTTCTTGCAAACGTCAATTACAGTTTTGGTTCCTAAAACGTTGACCTTGTCATAGATTTCAGCTGGAAGCTCAGGAAGCGGCGAGGCAGAATGCACCACAACATCACACTTTGAAGCAATTATTGCCTTTGAAACATCATCTTGAGATGCAATGTCTCCTAAATGGACGGTAATTGCGTCAGGATTGAAGGTGTAATAAGATGACAATTTAGGCAATGGACGAACATCAAAAACATGTATTTTCGTGTTTGGAGTTCTTCTATGGAATTGTTCAATTAAGTGAAGACCAAGGAAACCAGATCCTCCAATTAAAAGAATAGAGTTGAGCCCTGACATGTTGTATAGTCCTGGTGGAAAAGATGAAGTTTGGTACAAATTCCCAAATTTTTCTCGTTCAAAATTTCATCGCTCGATCAGAACTTCGTATACAGAATTAAATACATGCCATTGTTAATTATATCTAATTAAGTGGTATACAAGAGTTAGAATTCAAATAAAAATTTGTACTTTTCAACCTTGCTGGGATCCAATTTGACAACAATGTTTTCAACTTCTGGAAATGTGTAGGAAGAGAAACCATATGATTTGACGGGACTAGATGCGGTTAACTTTGGCAATGTAACTGCTGAACCAGGGTTTTCCACCGAACTTACGCTGTGCAGAGTTTGAAATGCAATCTTTTGAGAAGTAGTGGATGGTACTTTAGGCGCAAAATCGGGTATGGATGAAATAGATGCAGGGGTGGTATTAAATTTGAAAGCTTTCTTTTCATTATCCAGATTGTCAACCACTATCTTTTCCTTTGAAAATTCAAAAGCCTTTTTAGTCGGAACCTTGTTGACTTCACTTGTTAATTTAGTTTCTTTTACTTCCGTTGTAGTCTCTTTCTTATTTAAGTCGTCATTTGGCTTGGAAATAACTGGTTCAGATTGTGCAATCCCTGGTAAAGCTTCAGATTTATCAAACGACATGGTGTTTTTGATATCATTTGCTGTAATTGTGGTACTCTTCTCTTGTGGCCTATTTCCCTCAGCTCTAATTCGTTTCGATCTTTGCGAAGAGTAAGGGTTTGAGAATAGTTTTATTTTACTTTGAGCTTCGGCATCTACCTCCTTCTTAGCTTCTCCATTCCCACCATCAAGGATCGATAACAAAGTATTCGCAGTTTGACTTATTGGTCTTTTTCTGGAAATTTCGGTAGTTGTGAACGTATTTTCAATTGTAGCATCAGGCATTGTCACATTCATACTCTTTGTCCTGGACTTCTTTTTGGAAACAGTAGGCGTTCTTATTCTGGTCCTATATGGAGATGGAAGACCTGAAAATTGGTACACTCTTTTTACAGCTGGAATTCTCTTGCCGCTAAAGCTGTCATTAATTGTATGGTAAGTTGGGTGATACTCCGAATTTGAGATGATAGATGAATCATTGTATGAAATATTTTGAATTGTGTTATTTCTTAACGTTTTCTGTGCATATGGAGTCGAAAATATTCCCAGATCGTCGCCCCGAATGGTACGAACTGCCTTACCATTATGCAACACAGTATTGTTTATGGATTGATTAGGGTCCCGTGTGTGGTTAACAGTCTGTACACGGGACGTATTTGGAGAGTTTGTTCTTGATTGGTTCATCAATGCCATAACTTTTTGGTATTCGTCGTCTGTCAAAGGCTTGTTACCCTTTTCTTCGAAAAAAGCTGATAAAAGATGGTTTGGTGTCTCATCAGCATTGTCATAGGCCCCAGGTAACTTGAGAGATATGGAATTTGAGCGAGACAATGGCTCTGAAAATTTAAAAGGCTTTATTTCCTCTGATTTCCCTTCATTGACCTCTTCTTTCTTTGACTGGTTCCAATTTGGAGTGGGTGAAAATATGCGCTTCACCCGAGAGAACAAACTTGGAGCAGGATATGGCGCTATGGTGTTTTTCACTTTATCCCGATAAGAACGGTAAACCTTTCGATTATCCATAATATGTGCTTATTATTGATGCTCCAGACTATCACAAGTGCCTGTTGGTCTCAGGTTTGAACTAAAAACTTTTTCGGCCTGCATATTGTAATGTATGTTCGTCCCTTCTATTCTCTGCTAGTATCCAAGGTCAGCATATATAAATATTAAAGTGGAGTGTTTTAGAAACACATAGGTACGTAACAGAGCATAAAGTGTTTATAACTTCATAGTAGTTGTGTAATCTGAGCTGGAATTGAAGCAGAGAAAATCGAGTTATTAGACAGGACACAAAATTAAGTAAAGTGATGCGACGACATGATTTGGAACAATCATTTGCTATGGTGGACGTAAAATATGTCACATTACATTACTTACTACAATTACGTACTTACCCCTTTCCTTATCGAGTAAGTACTGCGTTTCTTTGAAAATATCAAATTCCGTAGCGAGTCTCTCCCCGATATTCTCCTTGCCGCTCAAAATCTGTGAATTTCCGATGATAGGAAAAGGTGTTGCCCAATCGTGAACATCCATTTTTGCACGTGAGATTAATTGCGAGCTCGGTTCCAAAACAAGTTACACCGGCGAACGCCGAAGTCAAAATCAGTAGCAATAAGCCTAAGTATGGGACAAGGCATTGCACCAAACAGATTAGCGTATTTTCAAACAACCAAGGGTGTAAGAATCGCTTAAGTAAGTTCACAAATATGCAATTATATATAACAATTGGAAAAATAAGTCTAGACCAAGAATTCTACAGTAGTCTCCGGGTCTAGAGGCCCTCGACTTCTGATTTGATACTGATTACGATTTTAGTCATCTGAGTCAAAGAGTAACGGCGATGTAACGTGCCCGAAATATTCCCCGTTATAGGCGATTGAGCAGCGTGACCGGCGCGCGTTGATTGGCCAGAGATTTAAAAAATGGCATCTGTACACGCTCATAACGATAAATGATTTATAGCTGCAAAGCAAAAAAAAGGGTATAAAGAGGTGATGTCTTGGCCAGTTTTAGGATTTGATCTAATTAAATCTATATCTATCTATACACAATGGTCTTACCTCACGAACCAGAATTCCAACAAGCTTACAACGAATTAGTTTCTGCTTTAGAAGACTCCACTTTATTCTCTGAAAACCCAGAATACAAGAAGGTCATCCCAGTCGTTTCCGTTCCAGAAAGAATTATTCAATTCAGAGTTTCCTGGGAAAATGACAAGGGCGAAATTGAAGTCAACAACGGTTTCAGAGTTCAATTCAACTCCGCTTTGGGTCCTTACAAGGGTGGTTTGAGATTCCACCCTTCCGTTAACTTGTCTATCTTGAAGTTTTTGGGTTTCGAACAAATTTTCAAGAACGCTTTGACCGGCTTGTCCATGGGTGGTGGCAAGGGTGGTTGCGACTTCAACCCTAAGGGAAGATCCGACGCTGAAATCAGAAGATTCTGTGTTGCTTTCATGAGACAATTGGCCAGATACATTGGTCAAGACACTGACGTCCCAGCCGGTGACATTGGTGTTGGTGGAAGAGAAATTGGTTTCCTTTTCGGTGCTTACAAGCAAATGCAAAACAACTGGTCTGGTGTCTTGACTGGTAAGGGATTGTCCTGGGGTGGTTCTTTGATCCGTCCAGAAGCTACTGGTTACGGTACTGTCTACTACGTTGAAAAGATGATTGAAAAGGCTACCAACGGTCAAGAAACTTTCGCCGGTAAGAGAGTTGCCATCTCCGGTTCCGGTAATGTTGCTCAATACGCTGCCTTGAAGGTTATTGAATTGGGTGGTACCGTTGTTTCCTTGTCTGACTCTAAGGGTGCTATCATTGCTCAAAACGGTATTACTCCAGAACAAGTTGAAAGCATTGCTGCTGCCAAGTTGAAGTTCAAGTCCTTGGATGAAATCACCAAGGAATCTGTTTCCATTTTCTCCGGAAACAAGCACTCTGTTGAATACATTGCCGGTGTCCGTCCATGGACCAAGGTTGGTCAAGTCGACGTTGCCTTGCCATGTGCTACTCAAAACGAAGTTTCTGGTGAAGAAGCTAAGACTTTAGTTGACGCTGGCTGTAAGTACATTGCTGAAGGTTCCAACATGGGTTCTACCAAGGAAGCTATTGATGTCTTTGAAGCCAACAGATCTAGCAAGGTCTGGTACGCTCCAGGAAAGGCTGCCAACTGTGGTGGTGTTGCTGTTTCTGGTTTGGAAATGGCTCAAAACTCTCAAAGAGTCCGTTGGACTGCTGAAGAAGTTGACGCCAAGTTGAAGGACATCATGTACACTTGTTTCGACAACTGTTACGAAACCGCTATCAAATACTCTGCTGAAAAGGACGCCGAAGGCTTGCCATCTTTGTTGAAGGGTGCTAACATTGCCGGTTTCATCAAGGTTGCCGATGCCATGTTTGACCAAGGTGACGTCTTTTAAATGAACTGGGCTTACTAATATCCTCACATGTGGTTGTTTCATAGACGTAACCTTAAATTTCAATTCTTTAAATAGTGCATAAGCAATTCTTTCAGGTATAATATATTACATAATATTACTACTGTACACTTTAAGATTAAGAATATTATGTGCATTCTAAATCAAGAATCATATAAGACTGCACATACATAAATTGAGTATCGCTTGACACACGCTTTCACCAATACATTTCAAACTACCCGTTCCGTTACTCATAAATACTTTCGCGTGGTTGAATAATGTCAGTTAATTTCAATGGGACGCTGGCTCATCCGGTGGACATCCCAGTAACAGATTTGGATGAGGATGATGACATTCTATTTCAAGAACACGAGGGAAGAACAGGAATTCCTTTGCACGAAAACAGTGATGATTTTCTAGATGGTATGGACTTTGAAAACCCTGGAAACAAACAGTACAGCTCTGAATGGAATGTGTTAAGAAAGATTGGCTCGTTTTTTCGAAGAGTACAGCCTCGTTTTAATAGCTACGAAATGGTAAACATCCTTGAACATGATACAGACGAGCCAGAACCAGGTACTGATGTGCGAGATACGCAAGAAGATTTCAGAGAATTCAAGATTGACATGCTACAAAAGAAGTTGAAGTATACCGTAGGGGGTGGTGTTGCTGTTATCTTCGTATTGGTAACAATTCTTCTACTTTTAAGCGGCTCAAGGTTCCTGACTCAATTGAACTACTCGTTAGGTACCAAGTCCATATTATCAAATGGCACACATGACTTCCACCCAACAACCATTTTGATATCATTGGACGGCTTCCATCCCCATTACATCAGTCCCTTCATCACACCAACTTTACATAAGATGCTTATGAATGACTATGGTGCTCCATATATGACGCCATCTTTTCCTTCATCAACGTTCCCTAACCACTGGACTTTGGTTACAGGATTATACCCTTCGGAACATGGAATTGTTGGCAATACATTTTATGATCCAAAACTCAACAAGCAGTTTATTAATACGGATTCAAAAGCTGGTATAGATCCCGATTTTTGGCAAGGCGGTAAACCACTTTGGAAAGTTGCTGCTGAAAACAATTTGAATGCAGCTGTCCACATGTGGCCTGGTAGTGAAGTTCCCGGTGTTGGACCAACTAGTGACTTTGATAGATATAATGGATCCGAGTTATTATCTTCAAAGGTGGATCGAGTTATGGATTGGTTGGATAGAAACAAAATTGAAGAAAGGCCAGAGTTGATTTTGACCTACGTTCCAACCATTGATCTGTTTGGTCATAAGTATGGAATTAGTGGCCCTCAACTAATCGATGCGCTTGAATATGTTGATAACTTTGTTGCACAAATGTTTAAGGAACTTCAAAAAAGAAATTTGAATCATATTGCCAATGTTGTCATTGTCAGTGATCATGGTATGGCTCCCACCTCAAATTCAAGACTCCTTTATTTGGATGAGATCATTGATTTGAACAAGATTGGACATATAGATGGTTGGCCGTTATTTGGTGTACGTCCCAATGATGACTACTCAGTTAATGAAATCTACGAAGAACTCAATGATAACTTGCAAAAGTTGGATAAAGAAGTGTCCGATAATTTTAAAGTTTACAAAGTGGAAGATTTA
Organism: Teunomyces funiuensis; assembly: GCA_030558095.1. Taxonomy (NCBI): domain Eukaryota; kingdom Fungi; phylum Ascomycota; class Pichiomycetes; order Serinales; family Debaryomycetaceae; genus Teunomyces; species Teunomyces funiuensis. The sequence goes on from JAJMRW010000015.1 coordinate 220,334, forward strand.
CCAAAGGAATGGAATTTTGGTGGGTCTTTAGAGGATCATCGGTTTAATTATAGATTAGCCCCACTTTGGGTTATACCGAAAGTAGGATATTCGGTCACAACAAGAAATCAAATGGAAGAGAATGGAGGTGAATATAAACCCAAGGGTGTACATGGTTACAATAACACTGAGGTTTTAATGAGGGCTATATTTTTAGCATCTGGACCCTTCTTTGAGCTGAGATTGGGAGATATCAAAAAGGTTTATCCATTCCAAAATACGGAGGTTTTCAACTTGATCTGTGAGTCTTTAAACATGGAAGCATATCCAAACAATGGAACTCAGGCAAGCAATGTTAAATCAATTATTTCGGGTACCAACAAGTTACCGGATGATTGGATTGACCCACTTGGATATCCTGATTTACCATATGATGTTGAGCATTTGGTTAAGGACTCGACGTACGATTTCTTGTGGAGAAAAATAAATTCAGGCTCTAAGAGTCAAACTACAATTCGTGTCAGTACTAATACTAGTCCTCTTGAGTCGATGAAGAAGGACGAATCTACAATATTCAGCTACAGTTCGCAAAAGCTTCCGAAACCGACGGATTTTGAAATTGATCATGACGACAATAAGCTTGATGGTGATAAAGGCGATGCAGATAATGGTGAAAGTGGCGATGATAAAGAAGAACAACATTCCTCTTCGAGTTTAATGGACGTATTTAATGCTGCTAGTGATTATGTGGAGGGCTTGTTCGGTCTGCTTTTCAATTCCACTTGGGTCACAGGAGTGACAGGCGGCTGAAAGACAACTAGTTTATTTTATTTATACTATATATTTTCATGAAGAATACTTGATAGGTTTTGCAAACTTGAGAAACTTCCTACCGTCGGCCGTGCATGATTTCTAGGCGAGTCTATAACGAACGGAGAATTTGTTCTCCTGTTTGGAGTATAAGGCTCAGTAATATTGTCAATTGAATCAAATGAGGCTCGGTTTGAGCTAGAGCTACTACTCTTGTCTTCTCTAACCTTGACAATTTTAATTTCATCACTGCATTCCTGGCACAAGTTAACAATCTCCTCCTTTGACAATGCAAAAAATGCCTCTGTACGTGTTATTGTTCCCCAGTATTGTTTAATTAACTCAACTACTTTTACCTTAAAAATAGTCTCATTGCAGTGCGATAAGTCTTTCCATAATTTAAGCAAAACTTCAAAGAAATGCCTTTGGTTTGTTGCAACAGTTTCTTGTAAAAGTTCAAACTTGTGGAATAGTTCCTGTAATACCAAGTGTTTTAAACTCGTTAGCTCATACATATTAGCCATTATAAGTAAGCCGGAGTAGTCCAAAATGGTGTAGGAATATCCTAAGTATGCTTCAAAATCAATAGTTCCCGTGTATAAATAATAAATCATTCCCTGAACCCACAAATAGGGCTCCGGGATTAACATCCTATTTTGCACTGTTTCATTCATCCCAATTGCAATCAACCTTTGAAAATGGGGCCATCTAGCTAACAAGATTGATTTATGAACCCTTGAGACTTTTCTATTAGCTTCACCTTCGTCCTCAGTTAAAGTGTTTCTTTTATTGAAAGCTTCATCTTCATTTGGATAAGAATATATTTCAAAATCTGAGAATTCTTCTCTTACCAACAACCTCTCAAAATCCTGAGATAACAGTTGACTAATTGTAAAGTTGGAAATGCCCGAATATGATATATTTGTCGGAATACCAAAATCTGTAAGCTTGAACTTCAAAATGGAGTTCAATAATGAATCGTCACTACTTGGAAGGCTTTCTTCAATTTCATCCATGTTGTCCGAAACAGTCTCGTCAAATGACAGATCATTGGCAATTGCCGCGAGGTCCAGCCTCAAGTATGCATTGCTTCTCGTCTTTGACCCCAAAATATACAAGTTTCCCTCTTTGGATACAAATGAATTTTTCCAGGAATAGTTTGATACGTCTATACCTCTGTTTCTGAAGTATGCAGTTAGATTCAGAAAGGAGAATAGCTCGTTCTTTTCATATTCCTTTAAATTAACATAGGAAACATTAATTTCGTTTGACTTGGAGCCCCATGTGGGTATACTAACATTGACTTTAATGTAATCATTGGTTTCTGAATTCAAAAAGATCTGTTCACTGTCATTAGGAGCACTCTTATTAAGATTTTCCATTGCAGCAGCTTTCATCCCCATTCCAAGTGCTGTATCTACCTTTGGTCTAGGCACTATTTTGATTTCACCCATTGACTTGGTTGTGAGTGAATAAAAAGTGATCGTATCATTCACATGATTCATATCCTTGTCAAGCCCTCCGAAAGCATATATTTTATTTTCAACAACAGTAATGTAGTGATCAAATCTTGAGACAAACAGAACAGGACCAGACCATGTACCAGAATTTAGGTCATAACAGTATAAGTCATTAAGGGGGGTCGACTTCACCAACCCCCCACTTATATAAATCTTAGAACCATCCTGTGATAGACAGCATGCATGCCTAGATCTAGCAGAGGGTGCATTGTTTAAAGCAAATTGAGGTGGTCCAATCCACTTTCTTTCAAATACGTTGTAAATTATCATGATCGAATCTTTGTAACTAGTTGAATTGCCAGTATTGCTTTGAGATTCAGGAAATTCGTCATCATATGGAATTCCACCAAAAACTAGTATGTTTCCATTGCTTATATCAACAGCCAGGTGACCTTCTCTGAACAATCCTGTGTGTTTATCATCAACCTCCCATTCCATAGATTTCAAATTCAATATATAAACGTTGCTATCAAGTACATCCATGTCATCGAACCCGCCGTATAAAAATATGTAGTCCGAATCTTGGCAAGAGACTATAGTGGACTTGACATTGAATCGAGGACATTGGTCGCCAGATAGGTTCGTAACGCATAAAGTCGATTCATCTTTTGATTCAAGTGCCATTCTGGCAAAACACTATTTTTGTGCAATGTGTTAGCTAGACTCTGTGGTTTAGAACAGTATTCCTGAGATCAATTCCTCATATAAATAATTTGACCACCTTCTGAAGGAAGGATCGGTTGAATATTAGTAATTTGGGGTAGTACATCGCTCTAGCTTACTTTAAAGGGTCAATTTTTCACGTGACGCGACTATGTGTTAATTATCTTTTTTCGATATAGTACTAATAAGTTTGGAAAGGATCTTTATCTGTTTTGCTAACAGTGATGCTTGCATCAGGAAGGTCGTCTGACAATTGTTTGCGAATGACTTCCAAAAATGCTCTTTCGGTGTTTGAATGGTTGCAAACAATAATAGATGAACCAGTTTCGGTGAAGTATAATGCTTCGTGATGGGACAATTCACCAGTGTAAAATAAGTCTGCATTTACACCTTTAAAAACGGAGCCACCTGAGCCAGCGCAAATTGCAATGGTCTTGATCAAACGCTCTTCAGTTTCCCCTCTTGCGTGAGCGACTTGTACATGTTGTAATCCTTGGCTTTCCTTGACATTTTTAACCAATTTGGACAAGGAAACTGGTTCACTTAAAGTAACAATTCTACCCATTCCGCACCCTTCATGTACTGGGTCCTTTTGAATAATTTCCCTTGTTTCCTCTCTAAATCCTTTAAGTATACCATCTGCCAAAAAGTCATTAACTCCACCCTTGGCACTATCGACTGCCGTATGTGGAGAGTAAACACTGATATTGTTTTGAATTAGTTTAATAAGAGATCTCTGTTGAGGATCATTGTTCGTAATCGACTTCAATCCTCTGAATATGAAAGGATGGTAGGCCATGATAAAATTGGCACGTTCCCTTACAGCTTCTTCGGCAACATCTTGAGTTAAATCAATTGTAAGTAATACACGAACCTCGTTAGATTGATTTTGAGCAGAACTTGCATCCACAAGTAAACCAGTATTATCCCAAGACTTGTCGGCTAATGCAACTGGATAGAACTTTTGAACTGTCTGTTAGTATCATAATTTCAAATGTATAAACAATAAAAAAGACTCACTCGAATTGACGACTCGGTTTACCACGGCTTTGGACATTTCTTCTTCGTTAGCAAGATTTTATTCAATTGAAGAATTCTTGTCTCTACCAGAAAATTAAAAAATACATAGTGCAAAAAAATGCCTCTTGCCAGAATTGAACTAGCGACCTTTGCATTACAAGTGCAACGCTCTACCACTAAGCTAAAAAGGCAACTTTCTTAAAAATGGGTCTGACAGTAAATTGGTTGCTGCAAAGTTTAAAGTACTAATAACTTAGTAATGTTAATAGTAGTAGTTCTTACAATACTACATCCAACTTGGTAAAATCAGACCATATTTTGTAGCCTACAAATAAAAATAATTCAGTTTATAATTGTTTTTAAGAAGTGTAATGTTATGTGAAATTACCAATACTTTTGCAGCCATTTACGGTATATGCCAAATTATGGGTATACGACGGATCTTGTTACAAATTATCTCATTGGTAATATTTAACTATCATGAGGAAGACCATATTTGGTGCTGCCACAACAAAGTAGACTAAAATTGCTTTTAAGTCGAAGTGGTGAATATGACGAGACAGTAACTCAAAACACCTTCACTATATTAATCTGAGGATTATTTCATAATAAAGCATTTAGAAACCTTAAGAGCAATAAGGATGGCTCCATAATTTCACTCAAAAACGAATCAACAAGTAAAAGTTGTTGATGATTTCGGGTTTATTAACATATTTTCGTAATTTAAAATCTTTCGACAATTGAGAATTATTTCCATATTTCATAAAATATACAAATAACAAAAGTTTAATTATTTTAAGCGGTTAAGCAGTTACTCACAACACTAAAAGATAGAAACAAACCAGAGTTCTTGATTATCATGTTAAATTTATCGTTTCTTGGTTCTAGTAGTAACTGAACAAACGATACATCAGTGCCGCAGAAATATTATTGCGGTAAGGGTTTAACTTACTTTTACATCGTAAAATTTTGCAACAGAAACATAGAAAAGGTTAATAACAAAATTCCTCAGGTGTGTTATTTAATGCCCTGATACTCAAGTAAACTACAAAGATATATCTGTCATTGTGAGCTAGTAAGTTTGTTTACTCTACGTATTAAATTTGGGTCAATGACCTTCATGCGGTTCCAAAATCTCACGAAGTCCGCCTAAAATTTTGAAAGCATGGAGCCCCTTCGCTTCTTCTCGAGACATCACTTGTCAAGTTGGCAAAGAATAACAACAAATAGTGTGGGCCTCGGACCTCCTGATACGAGTGTGTAAGATATCCACTCTTACCCCATGTGCTTTCTGAATAGTTGAAGTTTCAGAAATGTATGGTATAGACGTAATTTCAAACCTTAATTGGCAATCTCTTCAAAAGATAAGCTTGCTTCGCAATGTCTTATTTTTAAGTTTCATGTGGTACAAATAGAATTATTTCATATTGATGCTATACATATCAGTCTACTCATTAAAGTATCTTCTTTTTTATGTAACAGTGTGATAAAAATACTCAGTTTATTTTTGTTGTGTAGTATTCGCTCTTTGATAATGAAGACTATCAAATACGTCCAGATGTAGATTTCGTTACAACGGATAGGGTCAAACGTGTAGTACTATTCCTAATGTGACTAAACCTGTTGACTCTCGAGTGTCCCTTGCTCCAAAGATATTTATAGCACTGCTAAATTCCGCTCGGCTGTCGTCATGGTGAACTCGCCCTAGCCCCTGGGCGATGTCTCCAAGCAGTATTACCTGTCCTGGTCAAGAAGAGAACGTTAATTATGAAGGTAAATCCGATAGTCTAATCGACCTCACATGGACACGGTGATGTTATCTCTTTCCAGAACCCATAGTGAAATGTACGACTGGTTGTAAGGACCTGGTTTTATAATTTCTCGCCATACCACCTTCCTTGAAAAATGGGCGTGTGGTATAGTAGTATGATTGTTGCATTTGGTCAAACTTATGCGATGGTTTTCAACTACTACGCGTATGGCCCGGGGTTCAGTTCCCAGCGAGCCTAATTTATTTTTAAAATGCTTGCTAACACTCTGGTGCCACATCCATACTGTTTGACTTTATGGCCGTATATGGTTCCTATTTTGGCGCAAGCTAGAATGATTTAAGCTAACTACTCACCAATCTATCCGTGTAATATTTGGAAAGATATGGTCCATTTCAATAGCTTACAAAACTTTTTTTTATAAAACTGCGAACACCAGGTTCAGTTAAGTTCATTAAAAGGAATATAGAACATGACTAGATATAATGGCGATTTAATTTTGAAATCTCATTACATAAAACTTCCCAGTTGTAGGTTTTTGCAGCCATCGTTCTTAAACCTAGCAATTCCTCTAATAAATATAATTCATAAAATATTCGTAAGTTGGGCTGGATAATAATGTTAAATCTCTGTACACGGAGAAACAAATAACATGATAAAAGGCTCATGCGAAAGCATTTCATCATGGCGGCTAGAATTATTGAAGCAGATCTAGACACACCAATGCGGCAGTGAATTAAGAATGTTTTTTTCTCACCATCAGTAGCTTCCTTATCAGTTTGACGTGAAAGTGATGGACAATTCAATTGCAACTTTGACAGAATAGAGGCTGGGCAATTGTGGAACAATTCAATCAATGAATCCTTTCCGTCATCATTGAAATTATAGATAAAGAGAAATCTCTTAATATTGTTGGGAATTCTCCTTGCAATAGACGGATAATCAGAAAACTCAATCTCGTAAACCTTGGATTCCCCGTCGTTAAAGACGTAAATGGGTTCAATTATTTGTACATTTCGAAGTTTCGCCTTCTTGATTTCCGATTCTTGCTCACAATCAAACATTATAGTGTCTCGCAAATCATAAACCCAAAATGGACATTCTCCAATAGAAATTAGGTCTGTGACCTTTGTAGTATCCAAAATTGTGAACGAGTTTGCATGGTTAAGCGATCCCAAAAACAAACCCGGTAAAATCCGAGATGGAAAGTTGTTGTCCGCCTTTAAGTCAAACCAATCATATGCTGGAGCCTCTGATGTGTTTTCTTCTTCGAAAGAGTAAACTTCATGATAGTTTAAAGACCTTATGAGCGAAATTTGGGACAATTCATTCGACTTCATAAAGTTAATAAACTTCACGAACTTCTTCAAGAAAACTAGGTCAGTTTTAAAAAAGTATAACTTAACGTCATAGTTGCTTTCAGATTGATTTGAATGCAATTGGATTATAGATTCTTCTACCGTATCGCAACTCAACAATTGAGCAAGGCAAATAGCTAGCAAAGATAATCCAGTGAAGCCATCAAACGAGAACAAAAAGATCTTAAAATCATGCTCATTAACAAGTAAGTGTATCAACTTCAACACGTTCAAAAATGATAGGACTTCAAAAGAGCTAATTCTGGTAGGATCAAAGCTACCCGAACTAGGAAATTCCAAGTAGTAGACGTTTTCAGAATTTAATGCCAGTTTGTTCTTTATATCATCAAAAATTGATTCAAGTAAATTCAAGGAAGGAAATTCAGCGTTTTCATGACAATTTATTATCATTTTGAAGTTTGTACTTGAGGTGTTATTCAAGTTATTAAAATCAATTATGTTCCCCAAACAAATTTTATTGTCAATAATCCACTTCATTGAATTGAGTCTCCAAATCAAATTCTGTTCGTACTTCAATAACTTACTCTCGCTAGATGAAGATTCCATATTGAAATCATACTTGTCTAGAGAACCTCTGGTACAACTTTCAACCAACACATTTTTGCAAAATTCAGACTCTTCATCACCATTTTCTGTTGGAAGTGATTCAAAATATTTTGAATCAATACTGCTCCATTGGCACGATTCAACCATATAAACAAAATTGGTCTCCTTGCACTTGAGGGAGTCTAGTAAGAGTGCCACTTCCAAGTTATCCTTCAGGTTATAGTTGTAAACCACAAAACTAGAAATGCAAGACATCAATTTTATCTGGTCAGCATAGTTTCTGTTATTTAACTCGTCAGGGCTAGAATGATTTATGTTTGAATATTTTCGAAATGGTTCGTATGCGGTTTTGTCAGCTTCGAGCAGTGACTGAAATTGGAGACTTGCATTCGTCTTCTTTCTGGGAGTCAACAAGTTTTCCAAATCAACAGTGTTCATTAAATCTGGAATATTTTCGTCTTTAGCTCCGGAGTTAATAAACATTAAATTAAGGAAATTATCGTCATTAATGCTTGGAATAACATCTTCATGTAAATTTGAGCAATCCTCTAAAAAGAAAGAGCGTTGACCTGGGGTGTTAAGTCCGTGAAGGTATGGAAATAGTTCTAAGGATTCTTTAATGCATTTTGGTTTTGTTTCATTCAAGGAAGAATCGTACCTTATTCGATAATAGTAGTCAAGAAGGGAAGACAATTGTTTGGTGGTAGAAATAATTTTGATATTCTCATGGTCGGGAACAGAAGGCAACGATGCGTTAAACGTCTGAATCCAAGAGGCAGTGGAATCTGAAGTGGAATTCCTCAATTTAAAAACCAGGGGGGTCGTTTCTTCAAATGAATATAATGCAGACAACGAAGATGAAGAAGAGGACACAGGAAACAATGTATTATCGTTCAAACCTCCCCCAAGACTACTCTTTCTCAAGATGGTGGGCAAATGATGCTTGTTGTGTTTGTAGCTTGAATGTCCCCCAAAATCCACCAAATTTCGAGATAACCGTGCTGTTAACTCATCGTTAGCACTAACCGATGAAGTTGTGACTGAATTAGTGGAAGGCGAAGGAGAAAAGCACGACCTGGGAATGATCGACTTGTTGTTAATCAAATACTTATCTTTGGTAGTGCTCTGAGTGCAGTCAGGTAAGGTATCAGAAGAATTTGAGGCATATAGCGAAGATGCACTTGAGCTAGTTGTAGAGTTGATTGTAGAAGTGATTGACTCAGAAATAGGTGGGGTAAACAAGATATCATTAGGGGTACCATCCGCCGGCGGCAGGTCATTCAAATTGTGAGATGCAAAGGACATGTAAGCCTGTAGTCGAATAAAAAGAGATGGAGAGCTGTAGCAGAGCACATTGGCGGGCAGTTTTGTAGTAATATATAAGATATTTCAGATTTCACGACGCAGGGTACGCCAGCAATCTAGACAAGGCCTAAAAAAGCTGTGAAAGATTACACAAGAAACTCCATTAAGATTGAAAGAGAAAATAAAAATGTGGAGATCTTTGCATAGTCAGGAAATTAAACGAAGGATCGCAACAAAGCAGGTCGTCTTTAGGGTAATGACCTCATTCCATTGAGACATGATACGGGCAACTAATAAAATATTCTTATCGCTCTCCTCAAATAAAATACGCGTTAGTTTCTTCAGCAGACAAAGGGGGCCTTACAATAAGCTATACATGCGGGAATACACTTCGACATACATGAAAATGCGGTATTTTTTCAATTAGTGAAATGTGTCTGGCACAGAAATAGCTTGGAACTGACCCGATTAGGAGAGTCCGGCTTGACGATGTTTGGAATTATTTAGCGGCGTTGGTATGCTTCTCTTGTGATAGTATTCAGGTACAGGGGTTCCTTATGCAGGCAAATACCAAAAATACTTCGAACGGGCTCAAGTCACTTTGCCGCAAGTGAATCACCCAATTACTCCTTACACGATAAAATATGCTTATGATTCGTTGTGAATTAATTGAAGGAGATATCAACAAAGGGTACGTGGCTGGTTCTAAGTGAACCCTTTAACACTGAAGTAAACTTATATGGATTTACAGTTTTAGAGTTGCCTGGTTTATCTTTCCATTGTAGTTTCTTACATTGTTGTGCCTTCTTCCCGAAAGTAGGATTGCTTGCATGCGGACAATCACCTGGCCACTCAGTCGTTAATTAATATTATGGGTGGCTTAGTTACCCGGATATAAATTCTCCACATACGAACGGGTAATTCCTGGCACTAGATAATCAGACTAGTTATGAAACTTTTTGTCACCACTGGGGCGACAGTAACTTTCTCGTCCCTCTTGAAAGAAATAACAAAGCCCCAACTTTTTGATCAGTTGATTGCCATTGGAATCACTCAACTAACTATTCAATATGGTAATGAAAGTTCTAAAAGTGAAAAGTTGATCAACGGTCTACTTGAGAACAATAACATACTCACAAAGCTTGCTCTTTCACTTGACAAAGACAACAACAATAACTCGTCTAACAATAACAAGTATCGAACCTACAGATCTTCACAGCACAATTTCGCATTGGTTCTCTTCCCTTTTTCGTCTAACATTGCCAAGTACATACGAGAAGCAGACGTTATTATTTCGCATGCTGGCACTGGGTCTATAATAGATACTCTAAGACTACGCAAAAAGTTGGTGGTGGTTATAAATTCCAATTTGATGGACAATCACCAAAGGGAGATTGCAGACGAGTTTACACGAGCCAACCACTGTCTCTCGTTTGAAGTGCATGAGTTGGCGACGCCAGAGTTTATGGAAAAACTCAAGGATTTGTTGAACAGTAAGTTACACTTATCAGAATTGCCAGAACCCCAAGGAAATATAATAGAGTCAATATTGTACCAAGAACTCATGGAATAGCGGGGACAAATGTTGAAAAGGGAAGGACTGTGGCCCAAAACAGTCAACAATAATGTAGACTGGTAGTCTATTATATAGGCCAAAATACGAGAGGTGCGCTAGAATAGGAAATTTTTCCTATTTTGTAAAAATGCGAGTTTGTGGATATATGGACTCTACTTGTGATTGCAAAAAACACAACCACGACTGTTATAAGCGAACAGTTGAATCCAAATGCTTTTTACGCTTTTTGCAGTCTTGGCTACTATAGCAAAGCTATCTTGTTCATCTGCTTCACAAAACCAATCATTTCATGACTTTTTACCGCTAAGAAACTGGCAATACGTTAATTCCACCACTATTTTTAATGAGACAGTACTTACTTCAACGATTAGTCCTGTTGTATCTCTGGAGAGTCAGTGGGAATATGAAGAAATGGATGAGGTATTTGAATATGATGAGGATGGTAACTTAATTCAGACTGAAACACTGGTGCCAGAGACCACAGTAGTAGCCACTATGTCTACATTGCAGCCAGAGGCAACATCTTTTCCAGCCACAGACATTCCGAGTCCCGTAATTGATAATGATGACGGTGACTTGAGGCTTGAAAGACCCATTTTTATGCCAACACAAGAAATGATTTCATCAATTGAGGAACCTTTTGAAGTTCTTCCTACAATGTCACTGGTGCAAACTGATTTTGGAACAATCACCTCGCCCGATGATACCATCACCAGTCAAACTAAAAATGAACAGTACTTGACATTTACGGTCATTACTACGGAAGTAATAACTACCTCAGTCACAGAGAAAGTCACAACAACAGAAACAGAGAAAGTTACAACAACAGAAATAAAGCAAGTTTTACCTCGCACCAGTCCGGTACCCACTACAAAGCCAGTCAAAAGTAAAGAAAGGCAGAAATCTAATACAAAAAAGACAAAACTGAAGAATTCTAGCAAAACAAAGCCAGCGACATTGACCAAAGGGACTTCAAGGGCCAACAGTCACAAGAATACCGCGACGAGACTCTGGGTTTATTCTGACAAGCTCAACATAATTAATCCCTACACTGGTGTTGTTCAAAACAACAGAACAATCGAATATCTTTCAAGCTCGAGCAAACTCACATACACAATTCTTCCTTTATTCATAATGACCACACTTCTTCTTTAATTAGAAACCTTACACTGCTAGAAGTAATACACGTAGGCTACTCTGGTTGGTGCAGTGCTTATAAAATTTTTTGCGAAAAAACCAATATCTAATCCATTTCACCCGCTAGTTGTTGATAAACAAGGAGCATCAATTACAAACATTGGTGGTATTTCAGAAAATGTCGGAAGTATGTAATCGCCGCATATCACTGCCACGAATGTTGTGGCACGATGAGATTAGTTGAAACTGACAAGTGTTCGTTGAACGTTGTTGTTTTCATCCACTACTTGACTGGAAACTAACTTTATAGGTCAAGAGAACTATCAGAATAACAACGGAACAGCATATCTTGAAAGATGTGCCTCCGGTAGAAAACTATCCAATGAGGCAGTGGTCTGTCCAAGTTTCAATGTTGGACGGAAATGGTAATGAAATATCGGCCAACATCTTGGACAAAGTTACCTACACGTTACATCCTACCTTTGCCAACCCAACTAGAGCCCTAAAACAATCTCCTTTCAGAGTTGAGGAACAAGGCTGGGGTGAATTCGATATACCTATTTCTTTCCACATCTTGGGCTTGAACGGAAAGGCTGGCGAAAGAAAATACAACCACGACTTGAACTTTTTACAAGAAAAATACGTCAATGACCACGTCATTACCATCCCTGTCAGTCCTACCAAGAACCAAGTTTTGAATAAGCTTTTGTTGGAAAGTGGTCCATTGCCTTTTGATGAATCCGGCGCAGTTATTGGAGGCGCAAAGCGTAAGTTGGGCGAGGGCAACGGTTCTGCCGCCGACTTGAACAACAAGTTGAAGAAACTGAAGAATAGCGGATCAGCTGTCAAGGGAAATATCGACTTGGAAAAATTGGCCAACGGCTTAACAAAATTGAACGAAGATGATTTGATTGTTATTGTGCAAATGGTGACTGATAATAGAACAAATGAGATGAACATCAAAAACGATGTCGACAATGGTGAGTTTACAATGGATTTATACACCTTGCCCGAATCACTCTTGAGAAGTTTGTGGGATTATGTCAAGAAACACACTGGAGAGGCTTAGGAAACTGCTGGACAATAACAAATGGTGAGGTTGAATCAAAGTCAACAGAAGAGGATCAAATACTTAAGAAAAATAAATGTAATACCAATATTAAACTCCCAATCGTGTAGTTTTCTGATAGAAATCATACATGTAAACTATAATACACACCCATCACTTCTGTTGAACTGATGGAACCGGCGCGGCGGCAGTCTTTTTGGATCTGGGAACACGTTTTGTACCCCTGTTCTTATCATCTCTTTCCAAATCACCAGTGACCTTCACCAAATATGCTGGAACTGGTAACCCACTCTTCAAAAAGAACATTTTCCAATTTCTAGCTTTATCTTTTAATTGAACTTGTGTTCTATTCTTCAAAGCTTCGGATATTTTACCCCCGTTACCAAACAATTCAAGAATGACCGACCATTGTGGCCCCTTCAACTCGAGAGCATGTCTTAAAGCCTTTTCTTCTTCTCTGCTCCATGGCCTTCTTGGTATACTCTTGAGACCCGAGTTTGGATTTATGCAAAGATGAATTTGCTGTTCCAAAATTTCAGATGGAAGCAATGCATTGGTAATATCGTTGACCTCTTGATTGCGGAGATTAGAAGTGGTAGGAACTTCATGTTCAGGAGGCTTGGGTATGTCTCTCACTCTAGTTGGTGGCTCATGTTCCACCGACGTCGAGTTCAAAAGATGCATACTGTGAGGTGTATTTGTTTCCACATCTTGTTGCTTCGGTACTCTTTCACGAGAACTTCTTCCCTTCTTCCCCCAGATCAAGAATCCCATATTTTTAGTGACAAAATCAAATAACTCCTTCAAGAAACTAAACCATTCGTATTCTTCACTGAGAGATTGGCCTTCGGGATAATTTAAAAGGGTTTCTTTTCGAGCCCTACAACGGTCGATAAAGTCCAATTCGGTCGGTGACAATACTTTAATGCCTCTTCTGGAAAGTAACATTTCTTCTATATTTTGAGGTAAAATGTCTTCCAATATTTCCTCACGAGATCTTTCCCCAGCTTCAACTGCAGAAATGTATGCTTGCGTCTTCAAATCCAAGTACAAAACAGCCTGCGGTTTCAATAACTTTCCCACTTTATCGCCAACAGTCGTATTAACCCCGCTTTGCAAGCTCATATTTGAAGCTCCCATGTTGGATAAAGAGTTAGCGGGATCCAAATTGTTTGCAGGACAGAATACATCCAAAAAGGATTCGTTCAAGTAGAAGAAGCCTACTTCAATAGTACCCAAAGTAGCCGCCAAGAAAGTGGCCAAATTAACTTTTCTTAACGTTGATTCAATACTCTGTTCCCTGCTCCGAAATATACTTGGTGTGATGTCACCCTCTTTCCACATTCCTGGAGCTAGGTGCTCCACGGTTAAAAACGGATCTTCTTCTGAATACAATCTCTTGGTAAATTCAAACAAAGAGGTTAAATCTCTGTAGGTTGCCCCAGCAGGGGTTTCTTGATTGGAAGCCAAATCGATAATCTTTTGATAGGGTCCTACGGCCACAATTCGAAGTAGTTGTGTGGCTAAATTGTCTAAAGTCGGTAAAGTGTTAATCAACAATTGAATTCTTGGAGGTAAGTAGTCTGGAGCCACAATAGGTAACGGTAATGCTGCGAGGTGGGCATTCGTTAGCACTGCCAATGGTGGCATCTGGTTTGATAACGCATTGTAAGCTGCAAGAGCAGAGCTTGTATTTAAGAGCTCTGAATTGGCAGGTATAGAGATACCTTCATGGAGAACTCGTGGTTCGTCAGAAATGCGACTCTCGAGCTTACTCCTAGGGCTCTCTTTGTTAGTATTTGTGCTAGAGTTGTTATTGCTGGTCGTGTAGTTGGTTTTGCTGCTATTGTTGTTGTTATCGGTGGTGGTGGTGTTTGGGTTGGTATCGTGCTTCTTATTCGATTCGGTGGCTTCCTCCAAAGATTTAGCAATCAAGGCAAGGTCCTCCTTCTCATTTATTACGGCTTCTCCGCCTTGACTTGACTGCTCAGAAGTCTCAAAAGTCTCTGGTCGTACTGGATCTGTATCAACTGAAGTGGTATGTTCTGATTGACGATTGTGACTGGGCGATTCCGGAGGGTTACTCATTTCTCTGTGATGGTCTTCAATTGCTTTTTCAAATTGTAAATCAAGGTCATTTTCCTTTTGTAATCGAGGTCTTTTGGATTCTGGCGACTCTTGCAGCACTGAACGTTTCTCGCCAATCGATTCAGAAATCATCTTATCTATATCCAAAAGATTAACGTTTATGTTGGAGTGTTTGTCTTCCTGATTGGTACCATGACTGTTTTCGTTTCCTGACATGTCACCATTTTCCAGTTGATCCTGATTTGGAACCTTGTCACCAATGTCTGTCCTCGTGGTTTCCTCTTGCATCTCTGCGTATAATTGTGTTTCTTTACTGTTGTTTATCTCATCTAGTGCTTGGTTAAAAAAGAAACCACGTCTTAGCTATATACAGGAGAATAGTAAATTCTTGAAAGTATCAGTATACGGTGGAGAGCAAAGTAGGGTCTAAGAGAAAGTTTGCCGTAAACCATATAGAAGGCTTGAGTAAACCATGAAAAGCCAATGCTCCTATTCGGTTTACCACGTTTTCGTAAAATATTTGGTGAAAAATCGTTTATCTTTTGTACTTGGGCAAAAACGCAAAACATTTACGTTTTGGTAGGCTGCAACGCAAATTTCTGGACTAATACGGACTCACCGAACTGGCACGAGTCGCCGTACATAATTTTTTTTGTCTCGTTTTTCGCCTTGGTGTAAAATGCGGGTGTCGCTTTCCCCCGCGGTCTGTCCCGATTGGGATTAGCCGCCACTATTCAGCACCACATCATCGATCCGCTTTGGCCAGCCCTATAAAGCTGGGTGCTTTTCCCTTTCTTTCCTCTGCTTTTTTCTATTCTCTTGTAAAGTTCTCTTTTAGACAATGTCTGTTGCTGAACAATACTTCCCAAACGAACCAGCTGCACCAGTGGTTGCTACTTCTGAGTTCCCTGGCCCTAAGTCTAAAGAAAGCATTAAGTCTTTGGACAAGGTCTTTGACTCAAGAGCTGCCTACCTCATTGCTGACTACGAAAAGTCTTCTGGTAACTACCTCGTTGATGTTGATGGTAACACCTTCTTGGATGTCTATGCCCAAATTGCATCCATTCCTTTGGGTTACAACAACCCAGCTTTGATCGAGGCTGCCAAGTCCGACAAGATGATCAGAGCCATTGTCGACAGACCTGCTCTCGGTAACTTCCCAGCTAAGGACACTGAGGAAATCCTTCAAGAATTGTTGGACATCGCTCCAAAGGGCCAAGACAAGATCTGGTCCGGTTTGTCTGGGGCCGATGCCAACGAATTGGCTTTCAAGGCCGCTTTCTTCTGGTACCAATCTCAAAAGAGAGGCTTCACTGCTGCATTCACCGAAGAAGAAAACAAATCGGTTATGAAGAACGAAGCTCCAGGTTCTCCAGACTTGGCCATCTTATCGTTTGAACGCGCATTTCACGGCAGATTGTTTGCTTCCGGCTCCACCACCTGCTCCAAACCAATTCACAAGTTGGACTTGCCTTCCTTCAAGTGGCCAAAGGCTGAGTTCCCATCTTACAAGTACCCATTGGACAAGAACGAGGCTGAAAACGCACAAGAAGACAAGAGATGCTTGGACATAGTCGAACACCTTTTCCAAACCTGGAAGATTCCTATTGCTGGATTGTTGGTTGAACCAATCCAATCCGAAGGTGGTGACAACCACGCTTCCAAGGAATTCTTCCAGGGTTTGAGAGACATCACCTTGAAGCACGGTGCTTTGTTGATCATCGACGAAGTCCAAACTGGTGTTGGTGCTACCGGTAAGCTCTGGGCCCACGAACACTTTGAATTGTCGCCAGCTGCAGACTTGGTTACCTTCTCCAAGAAGTACCAATCTGCAGGTTACTACTTCCACGACCCAAAGATTATTCCAAACCTTCCATACCGTCAATTCAACACTTGGTGTGGTGACCCAGCCAGAATGGTTTTGGCTGGTGCCATTGGTAAGGAAGTTGTTAAGCACGACTTGCCTGCCAAGGCCCAAAAGGTTGGTGGCTACTTGTACAAGAAGTTGGAAGCCTTGCAGGCCAAATACCCTAGCTACATTAGGGACTTGAGAGGAAAGGACAGAGCTACCTTTATTGCTTGGTCTTTGGAAGATTCTGCTGCTAGAAACAAGTTCTTGCACGACATGAAGTTTGTCGGTGTCAATATCGGTGGGTGTGCCGAAGACTCTGTCAGATTGAGACCTACTTTGGTTTTTGAAGAAAAGCACGCTGACATTTTGGTTGATGCTATCGAAAAGGTGTTGTCTGGCTACTAGGTATGTAGTTTAATGAGATTATGCAAAACTAAATGTACTGTATGCGCTTGGTGAACCAGGCAAGAGCAACGTTTCATATGCGTCAGTTGTAACCAAAAGCTCACCACTATCATTAACTTGCATTATATCGACACTAAATGAGAGAACATTGAGCCAATTAGAGCCGAGTTGACGTATGTATCAGCAGTTTTCGAAACCCGTTGAAAAATCGAGTCCCGGAGCCGAAATTTCTCAAAGAAAAAAAGCCAAATCATATATCACCATCACCACTCCAACTGGTATAGATCCCCGCACGTGCCATTGATATTAGGTCCAGAACAAACGAGGTGCTTGTCGAAGTACCAGTTGTCACGGGAATAATACGAGGAAGTGAAGAGTAAGGACAGGGATGACAACGCCAAATGGTTTTTCGCTTGAAACCGCATACGGCGAGATCAAGACGTTTATCAAACAAGACTCCAATGCATCTTTTATATCTGGAGGTGTAGCAGGTGCAGTTTCTCGTACGGTAGTGTCGCCGTTTGAAAGAGCAAAGATTTTGCTTCAGCTCCAGGGCCCGGGGACTAAGCATGCGTACAACGGTATGTTTTCCACCATTTTCAGAATGTACCGTGAAGAAGGTTGGAGGGGCCTCTTCAGAGGGAACCTTTTGAACTGTATCCGGATCTTCCCCTACAGTGCTGTGCAATATTCGGTCTTTGAAAAGGTCAAAGAGATCCTTATCAGCCGGAAACCGCCGGGAAACAAAGAATTACTGGTACCCGAACGGTTATTGGCAGGGTCAGTTGGTGGCATTGCTTCCGTCTTGGCTACGTATCCTTTGGACTTGGTGCGGGCGAGAATAACGATCCAGACGGCCTCCTTATCCAAGTTAAACAAGGGAAAACGTGTATCTCCACCTTCCGTTGTGGGAACTTTGAAGGACGTTTACAGAAACGAAGGTGGTTTTGTTGCATTGTATAAGGGTCTTGTTCCCACCACCTTGGGAGTTGCACCTTACGTCGCCATCAACTTTGCCTTGTACGAAAAGCTCCGCGATTACATGGACTCGCGTCCTCAAGACTTCAAGAGTCCCGTGTGGAAGTTGTCTGCGGGAGCATTTTCCAGTTTTGTTGGTGGGGTGTTGATTTACCCACTTGACTTGTTGAGAAAGCGTTATCAGGTCGCCAGCATGGCCGGCGGTGAGTTAGGCTTCCAGTACAAGTCGGTGACGCAAGCCCTCGTCCATATTTTCACGAACGAAGGCTTCTTTGGGGCATACAAGGGCTTGACAGCAAATCTATACAAGATTGTACCCTCAATGGCCGTTAGTTGGTACGTTTATGATTCTTTGAAGGCCTCCATCCATCAATGGTAGCCTTGATGTTAGTAATATAGAGAATGCATATAGATAAAGATCAGCCAACCTTTTTTGGGGCTAAACGTGATTTATCACCTGACAAAATTCTAACCAACCACAAAGATGCAAAAAGAGCAGATCCGGTCGCGACTTCCGAGGGTAGGGTCGTGTCCCGCTGCCCAACCAATGGTTCGATTCATGATGTCTTTTCAAGTGAAGACTAATACATATCTAACACAGTATTAGTTATATATCTAGCAATGAGAGCCTCCCAGATTTTATTGAACGCCGCTAAGAAGAGTACCAAGTCGGGACCTCAAGTTCCAGTCGAATTGTACCCATTGTTTGCTGCCGTTGCTGTTGCTTGTACTTCGGGTGTCTACTTCACCTACAGACACTTTGCATACGACAAGCAATTGAGATTGTGGAAGAACCCTAACATGTCTGCATTGGATGATGTTTTGAACAAGGCCACTTCTGAAGATAAGGAATAATCCTGCTTGCGATAGTACTAATTCTCAAAATGCCAATTATATATTCTGTTGAACCGGAATAAATGTTATATTTCTACCCCAATATGCCTATGCTCTAGAACTGTAGTACGTTGAATGTTATAATACAAGGGATTCTATATACAGCTATTCGTCCTTGATGTTGGTCCAGTACTCGGACACTTCTGGAGTGTTCTCCAATCCCTCCATCGCTTTCTTGAAGCCCTTATGGTATTCTTCAGGGAAAGAAACTTCATTATCCGTTTCAGCAACATATGCAGTTGTGGAGTCCTTCAATTTGTATCCTCTCTTTGAGAGTTCGTTGGAGATGGAAAAGAGATCTGTTGGGTCCGTCGTGATCTTGAAGAACTTACCACCATCATATTCGTTATCTTCATCCACGAAATCGGCAACGTCTTCAGCCCCGATGTCAATGGCAACCTCAAGAATATCGTCAAGAGATTCTTCTGGATTCAATGCTTGTATAATGATCTCTCCTTTGCGCTGAAACAAATAGTTACAAGGACTCAAAGATGCATTAAATTCTTTCATCGAGGCCTTGACTAAAGACACTGTACGTGCCTTATTGTCAGTATTTGCACTAATAATGAACGCCACACCACCTGGACCCATAAATTCATACTGTACCTCGGACATAACAGGGCCATCTTGCGAAACTTCACCATTGCCTCTCTTTATGGCATTTTCAATGATTTTTTTGGTAACGTTCAATTTCTTGGCCTTCTCAATAAAGGTTTCCAACTGAGCATTGGCTTCAGTACCTCCAATACGAACACTGGTCTCGATCTTAGCTGCAAGCATCGATGCTTCTTTTGACTTCTTTGCATCGTTTTTGGCCTTGTCATGTCTGATGTTGGCCCATTTGGAGTGACCTGCCATTCTGATAGCACAGGTGTGAAATGAGGCAACCGAACGTGCCTCTGTTACACGCGCTACTCCCCTCCACATGTCTTGGCTCGTAACAACGTTGTGGATCAGACGAAATATGTGCAAAATACCAACTTTATTGAAAAACTGGGCACGTGACAAATCTCACCAAATTTAAATTTATCAACGATAACTGCGTACGCCAATCAACATTCCCACCTGTCATAAGCAAAAATGAGTGAGGCTATGGCTAAACGGTCATTGTTGGCAGCAATTGGAGACGAAGATTCTGTTACCGGCTTGTTGTTGGCCGGTGTGGGCCAGGTCTCGACCGAAGCTGGCAAGGAAACCAATTTCCTCACCGTGGTGCCTGGTAAGACTACCCTGGAACAGATTGAAGAAGCCTTCGACAACTTCACCTCTGGACGTGATGATATCGCTATTTTGTTGATTAACCAACACTTGGCTGACTTAATTAGATACAGGGTTGACAACTACACCAACGCCTTCCCAGCAATTCTCGAGATTCCATCCAAGGACCATCCTTATGACCCTGAAAAGGATTCCATCTTGAAAAAGGTCAGAAGATTGTTTGGGGAATAGTTTCTACACGCTTTTGCTATACTTCTAGACTTTTATATTCTTTTATCATCGCTTCGAAAGCATTTAAATATACGACGTTAATTTTAGTTAAACCAGTCAGCCTTATACTGGTGCTCATTTCTTGTTCTTCTTTTTCTTGTTCTTCTTCTTATTTTTCAGAGAAGGTGTGGATGCGGTGGCTGTACTTGCCTCTGTGTCATCTGCTTCATCATCATCATCACCTGCTTCGTCATCATTTGCTTCACCTGCTTCGTCATCATTTGCTTCGCCTACTTCCGCAGCAGCAGATTCAGTTATATTCCCTTCAAGCTGACTTTCTTCAACTGTTTCCGTGGCTTTCGTAACTTCGGATACTTCAGCTTCAGCCACATCTCCTTCAACAGGCTCTTCTTTGGCGATTTCTTGCGTTATGGTTTGTTTTTCGGGTACTTCTCCATTTTCCTCTTTTTCTTCATTCAATTCTGACGCTGCCTTTTCAGCCTCTTTTCCAATCTCTTCAGTGCTATCGTGTAGGATACCGTTTCCCGCTACAGATTGAGTGGTTATGTCAGCCTCTTCATCGAGTTTCTTGACTATCTCATCGGAGGGTGCCTCATCAACTTTGGGTACTTCAGTCTCTTGGACCTGAGCACTTGTTGAGGATTCTTGTAGCACATCCTTTTCCGGGACTTCAGGCTTTTCTGGAACCTCAGGCTTTTCGGACAAATCAACTTCGTGTAAAGGTTCCGTAGTAGTCTCTTCTGTCAAATCATCATCAATTGCCTTCAATTCAGGAATACTACCTTCAGCCACAGTCTTTTCGTCATTAATTTCTTCCTTGTGTTCAGGATTTTGTTCTGGTTCAGTCGCAACGTGCGATTCAGTCTGTTTACGTGTTTGACCATCCTTTTGCCAGTAGTTCTTTGCAAATATATCTGGCAACACACAATCCTTGATATAGAAGTTTCTGACACCAACAATTCTTCTCTCACGCTCACAAGCCTTTAACCATTCAGGTCTAACAATCGGAATGTTCATCTCGCTAGCCTTAATATATTCTGGATTCTGCTTATTTTCCCTAGAGCATATGAAATGAGTAGTATCAACTTTGACTTTAATTTGTGGAGGGTAATTGGCACCCATGTTATTCAAGGCTTCTTCGATATCCGACTTGTCGAATGGATCATTTGGCGAGAAATCACCCAAACAAACAGTGATACCAGACAAATCTGTCATCTTGTGAGTGGTGACTTCAATTATCTCGGAAAGGTAAACGCCAGCGGTTGTGTCCAATCTCAATTGAAATTGGAATGTTTTGTCAATAGGCAAACCCGACAATTTGGTTGTCTTGTTAGTCAATGGTTGAGGAATTGCTCCCAACTTCTTACCATCCTTTAACAAAATCAAGTTCTTTAAGTTGGCTGTCCCCAATTCTAAGGTTTCCCATTCTAAGACACACGATGTTTGGGTGACGTTCTTGATCTTTAAAGCGGGCGGTTGTGGCAAGTTCTTTCCAAAAGTCGTCAATATTTCATCTTGGATCTTTAAAAAGTGATTGTTTTCCTCCTTCTCGGTATCAAAGTCCTGGTCACATCTGATCTTAACAATGGATCCGGCCTTAACACCATTTGGCAATAATATGGTGGGGAACTCTATCAAATGGTGGTCCTTTGTCAATAACAACGCCAAAGACGCATCCAATTTACCCACGGTCAACGAGACTTCAACCATATTCAACTTTTATACCAATAATTGATCGTTATAAATCGTATCTAACGCGTTATCGCCCAGTTATTTGGTATTTAAACAAGTGGTAGCCACGTACACTTTCGACCAATTTTGTCGCTTGTAAAGGTCGTGTCGCAGTATACAAAAAATTATTATTTGTTATTTATATCATATAGTACAATTATTGATTATACAGGAGGAAACAGTGGAATGGATTTTATACTGATATCCCCATAGCCTTTAAGTCTTCATCGATCTCTTCCTCGGTTGCTTTGCTGAGAAGAAGTTCTGCATTACTAATAATGCTGGTTTCTTGTAAGGAAGCATTAATTGCGGCAGGGAATCCATGGAACTCAACCAATCCATTCAAAATTCCCAATTGTTGGTTTATTCTATTTCGACAGTGGACAAGTTCCACGATAGTATTTTGCTTGATGATTTTCTTGGTAAGTGGCTGTGCCGCTTCTTCGTTGAAATAACTGTCGTGGTTATTTCCTGCTCCTATACTTGCAATCGGATCATCTATTGGACCAGCCACAGTGACGTTTGGTACTTGGGGTATCGCACTAAAATTATAGTCCGGCACCAATTGATCAAGTTGATTTCTTTCCTTGTTGATTTTGTACCATAAAGAGGTTGTATCCGTAATCATTTCATTCTTTGAATCCATCAACTTCCGTAAAAAGTCCTGGTGTACAGATGTTCTTGTGGCGATGGTCTCTTTATCAATGCACTTCAAATTATAACTCAAGTTGAAGTTTGCAAGCTTCAAGCTGTCTTGATAAAATCCGTTGATCTTATAATAGATCTTGGAGAGCTCGGGGTGCGAGCCTTCCAAACATAACTGCAATTCCCGCTCAAGAATGCTAAGCTTATCCTGATAAAGCTTATCTCTTAATTCGGCAAAGGAGGCCTCTATCGAGATTAGTTCACTAATGGCCAATTTCCGCTGTTCATTCAAATCCACGTCTTCCTCATCTTCTCCTTCTTCATCTTGGCCTCCGCCTCCTACCTCAGTCTCAGCCTCAGCCTCAGCTTCCTCCTCCTCATCTTCTTCTAATTCTCCTTCATCTTCGTTTTCTTCAGCTTCTTCAGAAACCGGCTTCTCTTCATGGCCACTATTGACCAGATCTTCCGATTCCTTGACCTGCTCTGGACCTTCCTGAACTTCCAGTTGATCATTGATTTCGGCAACAACTTCTTCTATTTCCTTTTCAGCTGCAGTGCCATCTTCAATTGAGGTGTCTGCTGGGGGGTTTTCCTCAGTTGTGGTTTCAACATTGATTTCCTCAGTTGTTTCATCAGGAATCACAGTATCTGCTGTTTCAACAGTATGGTTGTTTTCCTCCTTGATTGCTTCAATTTTTTGCTTTTTAGTTTCGATTTCGGGTTCTTCTGACAATCTCTTGGTGCCATGGGATGACGATGTTGTTTCAGTGTTGCCTGTTTCGGAAATGGTGTCCAGTATCTTGGTCATCTCTGACGAGCTTGAACGTATCGAGTTTTCAGTCTCCTCTGTCACCAAAACTTTATCATCGATATTGGAAACTTCTGCGGATACATCTTCTTCGTCAAAGTCAGAGTCGACTTCGTTCATCCGTGCTAACTCGGTCAACCTCGATAAAGTTTGCAAATCTGAAACCTTGACGTCAATGACATCGCACTCATCCTCATCCTCCAAGAAGTCCATTTTATCTGTTTCAGCCTCGGAGTCGTCTTCGCCCACATCGCTGAGCTCGGAACTCTCGTAGCTGTCCTTGTTTGGCTTTGATGGCGACGGCGACTTTGGCTCGTCGTCATCGTCCTGATTCAACTCAAGGTCAAATGGAGGTGGTGATGTCGCTATGTCAGTGAGAGGACTCTCTTTGGAAATGGTGGTGTTGGCGCCGGCTACCACCGACTCCTGGCTGGCAATCACACCGGCAGCAGGGTTCTCTTGAACGGATGGTGTCGGCGTGGCAGCATCATGGCTGGTGCTTCCAGCATCACCGCTAGACGTGGTTGCGCTTGGAGACATGGATATATAACACAACAGTTGTTTACTATTGGGTAGAGTGGTTTATTTCTCCAGTTGTTGGACAGGGACGTGCGGTGTATCGCGGTGAATGTGCAGGACAAACAAATCCAGATGAGGCTCTCGCGCTATGTGCAGGCAGAGAAATTCCGAGCCGCTGAGGCGTGTAGCCGGGAGATCCTGGTGATTGGGTGTGTACAAAGAGTATACGAATTATACGGTGTGATTTTTGTTGTGATTCTAGACAGTGGTTTTAAAGCTTGAGCCTAATTGGTTGAAGGTGAAAACATAAACCTGTTTTAAAGCAGGAGTTGAATCAGAGTCAATACAGCAATAATAATGTATTTCAGCAAGAACCGTTACGTACATGTTTTGGTAATGCTGATGTTTTGTTGTTTCATTAATTATGAGGATTTTGTTCTGCAACCTATTTTGCAACCAAGATAAAAGATGCGGAAAACTTGCTAAAACGGCAGTTTAACATCAGCATATGTAAAGACAGTTCATCAACATCAACTTGGAATAACAAGAGAAGTGAAAGATAACCTGAACCACTACCATTCTAACTTGGTTCTAAAGTATGGAGAAATTATTGAGCTGGTCATTGTGTGCAGTCCAATTAATTTTTTTCAGCTCATCTCACACTATAGATAGATTTGGTGTGGAGTGAGTTAGAAAGCTACAACTTAACATGTCCAGTTTTAGTTCCCTTTTTGGATCTGCTTCGGTAGACAAGAACATAGATAACTTATTCAGCGGTGGAGCAGGACCTGTTACCAGAACCGACTTGAAAACCAGAACAGTTATTGATATTCCAGAACGTGAAGAGGAAGAAAGTAATGATTCTGAAGAAAACATCGAAGAAGAAAGCGAGGATGCCGAAGAAGTAGTAGTAGAAGAAGAAGAAGTGGTGAATAAAAAACAAAAGAAACAAAAGAAGAAGGATGCCGATGATGACCTCGAAGCAAAGTACTTTGACAAATTGAGCAAAGAGGAAGCCAAGGAAGCCGCAAAGAAGGCTGCAAAGGTTGAGACAGAGGTTTCTTCCAAGGAAACCAACACAGAAGGACAAGAAGCTGAAAATTCCGGCTCTGACTCCGACTCGGACTCCGACTCTGAAGCTGAAACTGATTCCAAGAAGTCCAAGGCTGCCAAAACAATCGACTTAAAAGAAGATGAGTTGGAAAAGGCCGAAAGAACTGTATTTGTTGGCAATGTAACATCTGCTGTGATCAGCTCAAAGATTATTTACAGAAGGTTCAAGAAGGTGTTCAGCCAATACGGTAAGATCAGCTCTATTAGATTCAGATCGATCTCGTTTGACGAAAGTTTACCAAGAAAGGTTGCATTCGCTAAGAGAACCTTGCACAAGTCAAGAGACACTATAAATGCTTATGTTGTGTTTAAGGAAAGGGAACCTTCTAAGAAGGCGCTTGCATTGAACGCTTCTGTATTTGAAAGCTTTCACTTGAGAGTCGACCACGTCGCCCATCCAAGTCCTAAGGACAACAGAAGAACCATTTTTGTTGGTAACTTGGATTTTGAAGAGAAAGAAGAAACTTTATGGAAGTATTTCAACGCTAACACTGATAATGACGTCGAGTCTGTCAGAGTTATCAGAGATGCCAAGACCAACTTGGGTAAGGGGTTTGCTCTTGTTCAATTCAAGGATACCTTGTCTGTTAACAAGGCGTTGTTATTGAACGACAAGCCACTTTCCTCTGGGGAAGGCAACAAAAAGGCAAGAAAGTTGAGAATTTCAAGAGCCAAGTCTCATGCAAAGCCTTCGATCTTGTCGCCAAACCACTTTGAAAACACCAAGAAAGCATACGCATCTAACAGAAGCAAGAGTAACTTATCAGAACAGCAAAAAACCAAGTTGGGTAGAGCTGCAACTGTTTTGGGTAAAGCCGACAGAGCAACTGCTGGTAAGCAAATCATCGAAGGTCAAAGAGCTACCAAGGGTTCGTCAATTGCTGGTATTAAGGGGTTGAAAGGAGGAAAGGTCAAGAAGCCAAGAATAAGAGATAGATCTACCAGGTTTAAGAAGGAAAGAGATTCCATGAAACAGGAAGCAAAGAAGTAGTTAATAATGCATAGGTATATAAGAAAAAATAACAACTTTAGAAAAAATGCGCTTTCTCAGCCACTTCCCAATTAGGCAAAATAGAACTTTCCATACATAAGGATAATACAAAATGTCACACCAATCCTCTTGGATATCTCCGACTCTTGACAACACGGTAACAGAGACAACTGCAATCGTATCCTCGAAACGATTGAACCTGCGGTCCTTATGTGATTAGATCCACTGTTTTTATTGGACGCCACAAATAACTACTACGGTATCGGTAAGTTGAATCCGTAAGTTGAAACGGCTCAAATCTTATCAATAAAAGGGGGAAAATTGCCTCGTCCACATTTCACCTCAATTTTATCTAACATACTATGGGTGCTGTGACTTCTAAAGAGCCATCCAAGGCTACTGCTACTAGTGCAGTAGTTAAACAAAGACCAAGTGAAGAATCCTACATCAACGAAAAGACCGGACTTGCAGCATATAATGAAGAAGACATTTCCCAATACTTGAGAGGTCTCGACATTTCTGCAAACGACACCAATTCCCCATCAAACCCAATCAGTTTTGATGCATTGACTTCGTGGGAAGGTGAACTTTTGGCAGACCCAAAGAACCGTTTGGCTCAGAACGCTTTCTCCAAAAATCCGATCACCACAATTATAGGCGACTCTTCTGCTAAGGTCCAACTCAAGGAACAATACTTCTTCAATGTTACAGTAGACACCATTGGGTCACCATCGTTCTACAACAATCAAAAGAGTTCTGGAAGATGTTGGATCTTTTCTTCCTCGAATATTTTGAGAGCCCACGTTATTAAGAACTACAACTTAAAGGAGGACTCTTTCCAGCTTTCTCAGTCGTACTTTGCTTTCTATGACAAGTTGGAAAAGGCAAACAACTTTTTGGAAAATGTTATTGATACTTATGAGGAACCTTTGGACTCCAGATTAGTTCAGTATTTGTTATCGACTTCAGTTAGTGATGGTGGACAATGGGACATGTTTGTTAATTTAGTCAACAAATATGGTGCTGTTCCTCATGAGCAGTTCCCTGACAATGCTCAGGCAGGTTCTACCAGTAAGTTGAACTACATCATCACTGAAAAGTTGAGAGAATTTGCGCTTGTTCTCAGAAAGTTACTTTCCAAGGGAGTTCCAAAACAAGTTATTTCTCGTGTGAAAGCTTCTATGAATAAGCAGGTTTTCAACATTATTTCTTTGGCCTTGGGAACTCCACCTAAGCCAAATGATAATTTTGTTTGGGAATTCTTTGACAAGGATAACAAGTACAAATACTTTGAGACTAATGCTAAAGACTTTTACAAGACTCATATTCGCTATGATGCTTCAAAGCAATTTTCTTTGATTAACGATCCTAGAAATACTTACGATGCAATTTACATCGTTGAGCGGTTGAAGAATATCTACGAGGGTAAGCCCGTCGAACATGTCAATACTGAACTTGAAGAATTCAAGCAAGTTGCCATTAGAATGTTGAAGGACAACGAGCCTATTTTCTTTGGCTGTGATGTTGGCAAGTTTGGTGATGGGGTGTCTGGGGTTTTGGATACAACTGCCTATGACTACGGATTGGGATTCAACACCACTCTTCAGATCGACAAAGCAGAAAGATTAAGAACTGGCTCTTCAGCAATGACCCATGCAATGGTGATTGTTGGTGTTCACTTAGATCCTATTTCCGGCAGGCCTGTGAGATGGAAGATTCAGAACTCTTGGGGCGATGCAGTTGGTGACAAGGGTTACTTTGTTATGACTGATGAATGGTTCAGTGAGTACGTTTTCCAAATTGTCAGCAACAAGAAGTATGTTAGCAAGGAGACTTATGCTGCTTACAAGGGTAAGAAGTACACTGTGTTGCCATTCTACGATCCAATGACTTCTTTGGCATGAACTGTGTGTCGAAATTTATAGTTTTAACATCTTTTTTAAATTCTGTTCAAAATTTGTAGAATTTTGTCTTTTGTATTTTAATTCTGGTATGAGTACCACTTTTTTTCAATCTAACATGATTGGTAGACTACAAGATGTAAGCTTGAACTATCGGTAACTAAGTTACACTTGAGAAATGGGTGCAAATAGAGTCCTTGTAAAGGTGCAGGAGTTTGGGTTTTTTTCATATCAACCGCAGCACCATATACACTACGCGAATTTAGTACCAACAAAAGACACCACTTCATTTATCATTTAACAAATAACCACTGTTCCTTCCGAACAAAGAGATGTTCAAAAATAGCCATTTGTTTTTGTCAATTAGCGACAATGAGCTAAAAAGAAACGTGGACGAGCTCAGTGACCTATACGAGGCAGCTACCACAGTCGACGAATTACAACAGCTAATCAATGAAATTGACAACGCTACGGCTAAAATAGACACCGAACTTAACCACTTTGTTACTTTGAAGCTGAAAAAGCACCAAAAGGATATTCAGGGCATAGAGTTGAGCCGGGCCAGTAAGTTATCGTCGACAATTTCCACCTCCAATGAATTGGTTAGCATATTTCTGAATGCCAATGATTTGGGACATTCATTGACGTTCAAAATCAAGTCTTTGGAAGAAGAGATAGGAAATGTTGAAAAGACCTTGGAGTTTGTTAACGATATCCAGTTGTTAAGAAACAGCATCAACCAAGCGAACTATGCTATCGAACATTCAAATTGGGAAGTGGCGGCACAAAGCATCTACAAAATTACGTCCCAATTATCAAAAGAGCTCATAGAGGGCAAATTTTCATCAGCAGTTATTCCTTCAACTGACATCCCAGAATTGCCATCCATAACCATACAGAAATGGAAGGAAAAGTTAACTGAGGTGTTCAAAGTTAAGTTTACCGAGGCATCAAAGGAGAGAAATGTCGAAGAATTGACAAAATACTTTCAACTCTTTCCTTTAATCAACCAGGAGGAGATTGGATTGAATTGCTACTCCAAGTTCATATGTCAAATCATTAATGATACTCTGAGAAACTTGATAGGGACAACTAATTCAATGCAACGTGATTCAAAACCAGGCATATTTTCAAATATCACAATACAATTATTTGAAAGCATCTCCATGATGTTGGCACAGCATGGACCTTTAATCAAAAAGTACTACGTCGAAACATACCCAAATGCCATTAATCTGGTTATTACCAAAATTCAACATGAAATAGATTCACAGATTGGTATCATTGGAGACACTTTTTATGACACTAGAAGAATTGATAAACTTTTTCAGGATATAAACTTATACAAATTCCCCATTCTCACTAGAAGAAACCAAGAATTAACCAATCAAGTGGTTGACGATGGAGAACAAGTTGAGGGCATTGATTTAATTTCAATTGTCGAGGTTGGGGATTTCATTGATGAGCTTGGAACAATCTTCCATCACTGGTCCTTATACTGCAAATTCATTACAATTAAATATTTGAGTGAGGCCCAAGACGAGACATTAAAGTTGCCCCAAATCATAGTTGATTCCAACTTTAGCAAAAAGATTCATAATAAGTTCTTACCAGCATTTGAGACATTATACTCGTTTTATTTCCGTCGATCCTTGGAAAAGGCAATAGTCATTGAAGAGTTACCATCATTGGATTCATACCTCGGTTACCATAACCAAAACAACCAACAAATCCTTGACCAAGTTCCTTGCTCTTCAGTTATTGAAGACGTTACTCTTATTTTGAACACAACAATTAGAAATGTGATCGACTCATCAATTCCTTCAACTGTGAAGCACTTTGTTACCACAAGCTTTCAAGTGATCCAGAGTGATTTGGTTAATGGATTTTTCATCAAGCAATTGAATGAAAATCAACCAAAGTACAATCAAACCTTGTCTTTGGTTAGTGCTGCATCTAATAGTCACTTAAATGGTGCCGGAAGTCCGGAAGATTCCAGAAGTAATACTCCTGACCCATCAGTTGGAATTGGATTTTTCAAAGGTGCATCCAGTGCTTTTGGGAACGTTGTTGGCGGTACTGCAGCCGCTGCATCATCTCTCAGTGGTTTAAACACAGCTCCAAATCCACCCAAGTTAATGAACTTTATTCTTTATTTGAACACAGTTGCAATGGCACAAGAATATTTTTCAAAAATATTTGAAAACCTTTTACAGAAAGAGAACTACTTGAAAGGTACTTTCCCATTTGGTAAAGATAGCGAAAAGGTGGAACTGATATTGAGAAGCGAGTTCTTGGAGCCTTTTACCAGCATTACAAACAAAATCATTTCTGACAGCTTGGTCAACCTTTACAACCAGTCATTAAAGACGAAATTGTTGACGATAATCAGTGATTTCTTTACCGAGATAAATGATTCCAATTACATTATCTACTCCACTAATCTGTTAAACGATACCTCCTTATTGTTAAAGTTCACCACGAGTTATCAACCATTGATTAGACCTTACAAACAAACGTTGCATAATTCATTAATCTTCAACAAGTTGTTACGTTTGCTAGTCATTAACTTGGCCAACATCATAGAAAAGAAACTACACATTGTGTTGAAAAAATTCAAGATTAATGAACTTGGAGCAATCAAATTGGAAAAAGACTTGTCATACTTCATTAATGAGGTTTGTGAAGACAACTATCAATTAAGAGAGAAATTTGTGAGAGTCACCCAATTTGTGTTGTTGGTTGGAATGGACGATGAAGAGTACGAAGAGAGTATGCAGCATGCCAACCAGAGGGTAGAAGAGGCCGGGAAACGGAAGGAGGAAGAATCACACGAAGATGACCTGTATGAAGATCAGGACTTTATTGGCATTAACTGGGTTTTGACACCTCAGGAACGTAAACAAATTAGAAGTTACAGGATATAGCTTACAAACAGCAATGTATTATAATTATCAATAATATTTTAATGTATAGATATATATATATTAATATATAAAATGGTGATTGTCGTAAGTCATGCAAGGGTGTCTAATTGGAAGAAGTCTCTTTAGCTTTTATAGCTTTAGCGTTGTCTGTTTCCTCAGTTTTTACGGGATCAGGCTCTATTCTCAACTTGCCAACCACGTCTGTAAACTTAGGATGACCATATTCACACTCTGGACCCTTGGGGCAAAACCCAGTCACGTAAAGTGGACATAAAATCTTTCTCACATGTCTTCTAGGACACTTGGGACCTTCAGGACAGAACCCCTTCATGTAGTTTGAACATTCAGGAATCTTCAGCTGGGGATCAACATGAAGATAAAGACATTCGGGTGTCTGGGTACAGAAACCATTCTTGGAGTAGAACAAACACTCAGGCATCTTTCTCAAATTGTACTCGTGTAAGAACTCACAGTGGTCATTCTTCTTACAGAGTCCTCTCAACCAATGCTTGCAGACAATCTTGTTGTTGTACATCTGGGCCACATGTTTATTGGGACATTGGTTACCGTTTGGGCAAGAGTTGAGAGGTTTCTGTGGATTGAAAAACTGGCAAACAGGCCGGTCTGGATCGAGACCAAAGTTATATTCCTTGCGTAGAAAAGACTCAAACTTGAATCTCTTGTTTCTTGTATCCGGATGTATCGCTGGGTTTAGATGGAGCATTGTTGTATGAAGATGTTGCTGACAATTAATTACATTTTCTTCTTTACAGTATCATTTATCAACACTATATACAGGACACTAATAATATAGAACTGGATATAGGAGGGCATCAAGCGACAGAATAGAAATGAAGTATGGGAATTATACACGTTTTCACAATCCAGTAAGGATTTAAGCAGAATCAATTTGAGAATGGTGCCACTTGATTTTAGGCTTACTGAACTGCTCTTCGTGAGGCTGCAAATGTTGCAACCAATGCCGCACCGGAAACGAGGAAGGTGGGAAGGAAGAAAAGAATATACAGGAAGCAATTTCCATCAGCTGATTTACATACGGTCAAATAATATGGGGTAATCCGCCAATGTGATTCAGGACTAAAGAGTAACACTCTGAATTTTACCATTTACTATCGGAGGTTTATATTAGTTGTAGCATTACTGACTTTTGTCTGGATGCTAACTAACAGATCTGCGTCCACGAATCCCGAAATGAAAGACGCTATTGTTGTTGGAACAGGCTTGGCTGGGTTAAGCACCACGCTTAGGTTATTGAAAAACGGATACAAAGTAACATTACTTGAGAAAACAGACAGATTTGGTGGTAACTCGATAAAGGCATCCTCGGGGATCAATGGTGTTCCGACAAAATTCCAGCTGGAAAGCGACACGGTTGATTCATTCAAAAAAGACACCCTTTCTTCGGGCAAAGGGCTTAGCAAAGAGGAATTGGTCGATGTTTTAACTGAAAACTCCAAATCAGCCATAGAGTGGCTTACAGGAAGTGATTTCAGCATTGATTTATCCCGTGTAACACAGTTGGGTGGCCATACTCATCCAAGAACTCACAGAGGGAACGGAAAATTGCCACCGGGATTTGCCATTATTCGGGCCCTTGAGAAACGGTTATTGGAATATTCATCCCTGGAACTTACCATTTTAAAGAATGCTCGTTTGGATAAACTCTTGTTGAATACTCGCACTAGTGTCAGCGGAATCGAGTACGTCACAGGGGAGGAAAGAAAGCAATTATTGGCTGGCAATGTGGTTTTGGCCACTGGTGGGTTTTCAGCTGACTCTGTGTTGCTTAAACAGTTCCGTCCTGACTTACTTTCGTTTCCTCTGACCAATGGTGTTCAAACCACTGGTGACGGACAAAAGATTGCTGAGAGGGATGTGGATGCAAAATTGATCCACATGGACCAAGTTCAAGTACACCCCACGGGATTTTTGAAATTAGATGCATGGAATGACAAGTTCAAGTTTCTTTGCGGTGAATTGATCAGAGGAATCGGTGGAATTTTGATTTCTCCGACAGATGGGAAGAGATTTGCTAATGAGCTCGAGACAAGAGACAATGTGACAGCTGCAATCATTAAGAATTGTCCAGACTCAGTTGCATTAGTTGTTGTAAATGAAGAGGACTATCAAAAAGCTTCTAGCCATATCGATTTCTATGTTTCACAGGGTTTATTGCACAAGGGCAGCATAAGACAATTGGTCAAATTAGTAAACGACAAGTTGCACACCAATCTTGGTGAAGTATCAGTTTTGGAAAGCTTTGCTGACTTTGATAAAAACAAGACCCATGCTGATACTTTCGAAAGAAGTCTGTTTGGATCACGATTTGTGGAGTCGGAGAATTACTACTATGGGTTTGTTACACCAGTAGTTCACTTTTCAATGGGAGGAATTGCGATGAACTCCAAGGCGCAAGTGATAACGAAAGACGATGAAACCATCACCAATTTGTTTGCCGTGGGTGAAGTTAGTGGTGGTCTACACGGTGCCAACCGTCTTGGAGGGTCATCGCTTTTGGAATGTGTAGTCTTCAGTCGAGTTGCAGCAGATACCATTGCTAGCAGTGGCTAATTTTCTAGTCGTACTTATGATGAATTTGTTCTTTTTAAATATACACTGATAATGGTATTTCATTTCTTTTCAATATTCATATTTGCATCAAGTCCAGGATAGACCCAATGAGAAACGTGAAACCCCTTTATTAATTATATGATCTTATACTATTAACTTAGATGTTAGATGGGTACAACATGATTCTGACGGAAGCACCGAAAGTCTTAGCTGGCAAGTTCTTCTTGAAGGAGGCTCTGACGAGACCGTTGTTACCGTGGGTTCTGGTAACCTTACCCCAGATGACTCTGATCTTGGAACCTCTGATTTCCTTTTGAGCTCTGTAAACGTAAGCAATTCTCTTACCCAAGTAGAACTTAGCGTCTTGTGGAGCTTGGACACCTTCGATTTGAATCAAAGAGACGTTTGGGTTGTTAACGCTCTTGGAACGTTGGTATGACAAATGTTTACCTTTAACGTATACTGTAAATGTTAGTAAATGATTTCAAGCAATTTGTGCTAAGCTATGGTGAGATAATGGACATCCATCGAGTACTTCGTATGTTGCCTCGTACTTTAAAAAGTTGCCAACAACAAAGTTAAAACTTCAGGTTGCAGTTGGTGTATATGTTGGTAGTGATGGTTATCATTAATCTCTTCATAGCGTTGTTATGCTGTACATACATCTGTGAGATTCAGCCATTGTGTCTTGTTTATCTTATGGTGTGAAAAAGAGTAAACCTTTCTGTAAGTATGATATAGAATGAAATTTTTCCCAAGCGACTTTGCCATTTTTTTTTGGTAACACAAAAACTCGCAGTCGCAATGAGTCAAATTTACAGAAGCCCTAAGTGACCGCACGTGATAAGCCCTAAACCAAAAATCTAACTGTGAGACAAAACCAGAACAAGACAAATCACCTGACCCTACATCACGCTTCAAGGGTGCTATAGCCTTGCCAATGACGTCATACAAGTATACTCCCTATCAAAGCTTCTTTACTATAACAAATACGATAAACAAATATTAAGATGGAGAACAAGAACCCCAAAGACAGTGGCGATCTTCTATATCTTCACTTCCTCTTCATTCTCCCATTTCTTTGGATTGAATCTCCAATGTTTAGCATCGCCAGTATCATACTTGCTCTTCTTCAATGAACCACTTGGTCCACTATGGATAGACAAGTTCGATAAGTTTGTCAAGCTGACAAAGGGATCACCTTGGTGGGCAGCTTCGTTTTCGTAGTCAACCAAGTCAAACCATCTAGTTTCCCATTGACTTCCACTGGCAGCCTCTTTCTTTCTCAACTCACGCTGGTTGTTTTCGATCAAGGACTTTTCAACATTGATCTGGTTGTAGTTCTCTTCCTTGATGGCAGCAGCCACCTTTTCCCAAGCCTTTCTACTTTCCAACAGATGCTGTTGCTCGATCGGCTTAACGGTCAATTGCTGGGGCTGAGTAGCCTTGGCGTCGTAAAACAATTCGTCGGCTTTGGTGGGTGTGGTGTGGCCCTTGGTGATGTAAGACTTATCATCCCACTGTCCAGCTATGGTGACAAAGGCGTTTTCCTTGTTGGCCGACGACATTTGGTCGCGGTATATCCGGGCCTTAAAGGTGTGCTTCTTACCGGAGAAGTAGCCCTTACCGCTGTAGTCAATGGCAACAAAGTAGCCATTTGAGGCCTGGATGTATGATGTGCCTTCCAATTCGACAAAGGGCGAGGCGCTGATCAAACCTTCGATGTGTAATGGGGCCAACGTGACCAAGTACGTTTCGTTCAAATTCCTGAATTCCAAGATGGAGTGGCCGTACTGTTTCACGTTGATAGAAGTGGCAGAGACATTGGCACCGACTCTAAAGTAACCTTGCAAGTTGGTATTGTTTTTGGCGTTGTTGATGTTGTACGCGGTAACGGGCGGATGGTGGCTAACCTGCTCGGTGACCAAGGTGGTTTCGCCCAACTTGCCATCCGAGCTACCCTCCCACTTGCCAACAAAGATTTCACCAAGGAACGGATTCAATTGCTTCTTCTCCGAGCCCAATTTTTCGTTTCTCGAACAGTACTGCGAGCGGAGCGTGGCAATGAACCATCTGGTGACCGCTATCACGCGCTTGAAGGCCATGGCGTCAGCCTCAGCGGCAGGAGCACCTTCGTCAGACGTTATAAAGTTGGGTTCGACCAAAAGCTCGGGGTGTTCGGCCCAGTACATGGTGAACTCCGTCAACGACTGGGGGGACAAGATGAACGGAGGCGCCGTCAACGACGACAAGTCGCCGTTGTAGCTGGCAATGGACTTGAGGAAGGATGTCCAGGAGCTCGAAGATACCACGGACATGTTGTTTAGTGGTGGAAACGACGGAGAATTGGCGGTGGTTGTACGTTGCTTACGAAGGAAGCAAACGGAGGCAGTAATAAATGTTCGGAGTGCTGTCGGTAATGCGAATTTAAAGGACGCGCATGAAATGTGCTGGGTGTAGAGCGGTTGGCGCGACAGGTGGCGGTGCGTCTCGCTAATCTTTGAACGTTACGACGGCAATTGTGCGCGCTAGCGACGTTTCTTAACGCCGGGCTCGGTACGACGGCGGCGCGCCGCGGCAGCCCGCTACGGAAATAATTGCAACTGTACAGGTGATGTGAATAAATGTAGCAAGACCCTAAAGCTTGATGTAGATTTTCTGCTTGTCCAAAAATAAGGCCACAAAGCAGAAAACCATGATGTAGACGGTAAGTATGGCAAAGGCAACAACATCCGACACCGCCAACGTGTTGATCGACATGTTGACGAGTCCCGTGCCCAAGTTACCAAGCAAAAACATAAACAATCCATTGTTGTTGATGGCATTCAACAACGGAGATTCGACACCAGCGCGACAAAAGGTGTCCACGGCGTGGTATCCCAACAAAAACACTGAATTGTACGAAACAACCCAGAGAACATACGCCAAGTTGGCCAATCTGCGCGAGATGTTGCCGACCAATGGCGATTCAGACACGTAGTAGAAGAGAAATTGGTACACGATACTCGCAATAACCAACCCACCAGTGGTCGACACCGTTAAGAAGTCACTGCGTTTCTTTTTCTTGGGCACGGTGGTGCTGATCGTCACCAAGTTATTCGTCGTAGGATAAGTGGTCAACACAAACGACCCGAACGACTGGCCAAAGATAAAGATACTCAAGTATCCCACAAAGGAGAAGATTCCCTCTTTGTTCATGGTGATGAGAGAGTCCAAGCGGTTGTCTTCGAGCAAGACATACTTCAAAACCTCTGGGTCACTCAAGAAACACTCGTAAGCAGCCGAAATCGTCAATGCAACAACAAAACGAGGCAAAACATTGAGAACTGGGTCCAAGACACCCAATACGATGGGCAAAAGTCCCATGGTGATGAAGAAGTTCCAGTGGATGCCGTACTCGGTGACGTGTTCCTGGTAGTCCAACAGTTTGACGCTTACCAAGCGGATTAGGCCCAAGACCAACAAAGGGATGGATTTCTTGATGCCCTTGGCTATGATGCTAATGTAGCTGGCCACGGTGAAGCGGCGTTGCTGCTGCTGCTGCGCTTTGATGATGGAACGTGAATGGACCAAGCCCATGGAAAACACAAACGAACCGACCCCAAGGTCCATAAGTGACGTGCCCCAGGTCTCTACCTTGGCGAAGCGGCGTGGGAACACCTTGAAGTCGACAGCCAATATGGCAAGGGTGGTGATGATGATCATGTGGGCGCGGTACACCGTCAAGAAGTTCTTTTTGGCAAGGAGCAATTGCTTGTCACGAGGCGGTGTTTTGCTGCTGGAACCAACTCTTTTGTTGAGCAAGTAGTACACCAAAGCCGGAACCACCACCACATAGTGCAAAAACGTGGCATTTGAGCTGTAAATGGTGATGGACGCAAGCAACGTCATGCAGTTGAGTATAAAGTCAACATGCTCGTACTCGGGCGTAATGGCACGTACAAGCATCAATGCAAGGTATGAAGTAAGTGAAACGGCCGTCACAACGTAGATCTCCATCACGGAGCCGCCCACCAACCCGGAAACAAACAATTCCTTCTGTTCTTTGAGTGACATTGGCGTGGTAAACCCAAAGTTTGTTAGTAAATTTACGCGCGCGCGATCAATATATCCAGAACAAAAAAACGTCCCAAAACGATACCCAACCAGTGACGTCAAATGGAGGCCCCCAACGCGCCAGATTCGGCCCCACAAACGTCCCAGGCTTCTACAGAGACCATGAAGGACAAAGATACAACAACAGCAGCAGCAACAGAGGCAGAAACAGCCGCCACCAGCTACGACACAACTCCACCCAGCTCGCCCGGCCAGTCGAGTGCTGTCAGCGAACCAACAACACCGTCGCCGCCACACTTGGGCGTCAAGTTTGCGTCTGATCCCGACAAACGGTCCGTTCTCGACTACTCACCGCCTCGATCGCCCGTGATGTCGCCCATGGACTCCATGATGAACCTCTCGCCCTACTCGTCCACCAACGATGACTACGTGATATACTCAGACTCAGACGGAGCGTCCCAAAGCTCACTTGACATCAAGAACTTACCAGCAAGTATTGACTCCAAGCTTGAGGCAGAGAGACAGCGTGCTCGGGCCAGAGCGCAGTTCAAGAATGAAGAAACACCGACCCCAAAACCCAAGAAACGCATACGGCGCAAGTCCAACAAGTCAGAAACCAGCGAAAAGTCCCACCGTTCGTCACTACGCCACCAAGGCCTGGAGTCTCACATAGGCACGGGGTACACCTCGATGCCCGTGGCCGGCAAGATTTTCCGTAACTTGTTGATCTTGGAGGAGAGCCTCCGCGAACAAGTCATTCAGCAGAGAGCGTTGAGACGCAAGTACTTGACGTTTTTGGCGATCCTTTGCTCGTTGATAGCATCCATTGCGCACCACTTGTTCTTTTCAGACCCCGAGTACACTTCCTCGGGCCCCGTGAGAGTCGTTCTCCAGTTCACATTGCTCGCCTTATTGGTGACCCTCATGTTATACCACTTGTCGGGTGAGTACCAAAAGACCATTGTGCTACCGAGGAAATTCTTGTCATCAACCAATAAGGGCTTGAGACAGCTAAATGTCCGGTTGGTCAAGATCAAGACGTCGTTTAGCGATAATGTCACTGACTTGATCCGTGAGTTTGTCCTCTTTATCACGACAATGTGCTTAAGCTGCTTGCATAAGGTGTATCCATCCACCGTCAACAACCGTCATTCACGTCTAGAAGTGTTTCTAGTCTCGTGCAAACTGCAATGCCAGCCCCGAGTCGGCGTGACTGACGTCAAATTGGTGCTCAATGCGAGAGTCTTTAGCACCGACGTCAGGGAAGGCTGGGAGTTGTACCGCAGCGAGTTCTGGATCCATGAAGGTGTACGCAGACGCAACCAGATGATGGCATTTACTGGAGCTCCTCAAAGCCCACTGGTCCCTGATCTGTTGAACAGAAGCAAACTACTCAAGAAGGATAAGAAAGAGAGGCGAGACCGGAGAAAATCGACGGCAAATAGCGAAATCTTAACCCCAACCCCAAACAGATTGAGTGAACTGAATCTACGGAAACTTGCCAACGGCTTTGATATCAAAACTAACAACAGTACAAGAAGCAATACTCCGTATGATAGCATATAGAAAGGAAATCAGTTAGGAAAGTGATCTATATGCACACTGCACTTTTGTGTAACTTTTAATTTTTCAACCTCATCCCAGAAAGATTAATTTGATGAGAATAAACCGATAGATCAAAACGAGCTATGAGTGAGGTTCAGACCAAAAAACAGCCTTCCAGAAAGGGCAAGAAGTCATGGAGAAAGAATGTTGATATTGACGACGTGGAAAAAGGGTTGGAAGAAGCCAGGGAGTACGAAAGATTAACGGGAACCAAACGTTCTGCAGACCAAGATGACTTCATAATTGACTCGACTCCGACTCCTTTGAAGCACGAAAGCGTTGTCAAATTGAAGTCATCGGAGATTTTAGCCAACAAGTCCAAAGTTCCCGGTGTCATCAACCTGAAAGTTGCTGCTAAGGAAGAGAAGAGAAAGAGAGAGATCCAAGGAGTCAAGAGAACCGACTTGTTGAGATTG
Source organism: Teunomyces funiuensis (assembly GCA_030558095.1). Classification (NCBI taxonomy): domain Eukaryota; kingdom Fungi; phylum Ascomycota; class Pichiomycetes; order Serinales; family Debaryomycetaceae; genus Teunomyces; species Teunomyces funiuensis. The sequence goes on from JAJMRW010000015.1 coordinate 260,077, forward strand.
ATCAAGTTGAACGGTGGTAAGTACAAGAGTGAATCCAAGGTGCTCAATAGAATTGAAAAGGATGGGTTGATTAATGTCAGCCAGACCGATCTTTGGGACGAAGAAGAAGTTGTTGCTACCCCAATAGATGGATTTTCGTCCACTAGTGGTGTTACCAAGGCCACTACAGTTCCAAAGACATTGAAGGAAGCTCCTATACAAACATTACAGAACGACTTAAGTAAGAAGATCATCGATGCTGGTAAATCGTACAATCCTTCTTTGGAATCATGGAAAGCATTGATTAACAAGGAATACGATGTTGAGTACAAACGTGAAGTAGCACGTCAACAGATGGAAGAATACCGGGAAAGAATCCAAGTATTGATAGAGACTTTGGACGACAATGAGGTTTCGGACAGCAGTGACGAGGAGGAAGCCGAAGAAGAAGGAAAAGCAGAAGCAGAGCAACCCGAAGAAGCCTACAAGTTATCTCTCAACCAACCTACCAAGCGTAAAATCAAGACAAAGGCAAAGAGAAACAGACAAGAAAAACATAAGGAAAGAACGGAGTTGGAAGCCAAGTTGAAGGAATTAAAGAGCCAATTGAAGGACTTGACCAACTTGGACAATATCTTGGCTGAAGAACAGAAGCAGGCTCAAGAAAACGAGGAAAAGAAAAACAAGCCAAAGGCGATCAAACCTAAGAAGTTATTTAAGCACGATGCTGTTGAGCAACCGTTGGAAGTCAAGTTATCTGACGAATTGACCAACAACTTGAAGAACTTGAAGCCTGAAGGTAATCTCTTTTACGACCTGATGTTGCTGTTGCAGTCGTCTGGCCAGATTGAAGCCAGAGTGCCTGTCAAGAAGCGGAGAAAGTACACTCAAAAGGTTACCGAGAAATGGACCTACAAGGATTTCAAGTAACCATTATCCCTTGCATATGTATAGTAGAATAATACGACAAAGATTTATCTCAAATGTATTACTAAATAAATAACAAGAAACCAAAGAATGCAAAGCCAGCTGTGAATACCAGCCGATAGTGTAACAAATGTAACTTTTCTAACTGAAGTCCCAATTTCCCGTAACGTACCCTCTGTACAATCTTTCTCTGAGAGAGAAGAACTGGTCTCTGTATGGAGAGTAGTATCTTTGCAATCTGGCCTCGGAGGTCTTGAAGTGTTCAGGGGCAACGGGCTCGGCACTCTGGCCTCTCTGGATCCCGGTCAAGAGGAAATCACGCTTCATCATACGTTCGTCCCACTGGTCCAAGTCAAATCTGTCCTTCTTCCAGCCGTTGTCCCAGTATCTGATGAAGCCGACACCATGACCTGCAAGACCAAAGAATGCCGTCATGATGGCATAAGGCAATAAACCTTCGAAGGGAACTGGCATTTTGGGTGTGGTTGATGGAGTTGTTGTAGGGTTTGCTTGGATTTGAAAAATTTGTTTTCTGATTGGTTCACGACTTGAGAATTTTTGGGGGAAAGAGCCGTGCCGCAGTAATATTTGCGGAAAAAAATTTAGTCCGCGCTGCACTACCCACCACCAGGTTGTAGTTCTAGTTCATAAATTATTAACATTAATTATTTAAGCAGCATTTTACGCCGTAATTATTCGTTCAAAGAGTCGCCCCATAAGCGCGCCACAAACTTATCCATTCGAACAGGCACCAGCAGTTGACCAACGACCCACGGATGGTTCAACATTTGGCGCGGACTGGGTCTCTCCTCGGGGTTCTTCTTCAAACAGAAAGAGATAAAGTTTTTGAATGAGTCCGTCCAGTAGATGTCATCCTGTGGTGAATCCTCAAGCTTTGGTTCGTACTCCAAGATTAACGATAAAAGCTCGATGGGGCCAACGTTCAACAAGTCAATTTCATTGGTGTTGAATGGAAATTTACCTGTAGCCACCTCTAAAAGGGTCAAGCCCAACGACCAGATGTCGCATGTTACTGTGTAAGGCTTTCCCATGATTCTTTCGGGCGCCATGTAGTACTGGGTGCCAACAAAAGTCGTTGCTAGCGAGTTGACAACCTCTCCACTAACCCCAAAGTCACATAACTTGACGTTACCCTGTGCATCCAACAATATGTTTGACGGTTTGATGTCACGATGAATGATGCGTTGTTGGTGAAGGTAATTGAGGCCACGGAGGATCGATTCGGCAATCTTGCCCAATACTTTTTCGTTGATTCTGTTGGTAGGATCCATTTCTATTACCCGTTTGTAGATGGCATCAAGAGACTTACCTGCCATATATTCCATGGCAATGCCAATCATCGACTGTTTCTCGACCAAGAAAGTGCCATGGTACTTGACAATGTTGGGCGAGCTGCACAATCGGTTATACTGGAGTTCACGTATGATTTGCTTCTGGATATCTGGGTTGGGGTCGGTGTTGATGAGTTTCAAGGCAAATACCTGGTTGGACGATGCAAGCTTGCACTTTGATACGCTGCCTCCATTGCCCTCTCCAAGCTTACTGAGCTCGATAATCTTGTTGGAGTTTGCAATGATGTTCCAGTCTTCGGGAGTCAATTGGTCAACTGGCTTTTGCAAAATCTCAGGATTGGTGCTCAAGTTGTCAGGACGATTGGGTGGCGGGGGATGAGGAAAGTTGGTGTCGCCCAACTTGTGCAAAGAGGTGGGGGTATCAGCCGAAGATAGCACAATATCGGGGCTCGATGTGGACGGGAGTGGCGATGTTGAGTCCAGGGTGAATGAGTGTGACCCGTTCACCTTCAGAAAGTCTATGGGGGGAGGTTTTCTCTTGAGTTTGGGGTTTGCACTGGAGGCGCTTCTGCTGCTTGTATAATTTGAATTGAAGGTGTTGGGGGTCGATAGGGACGCTGTTTCGGATGACGACGACTGTTGAGGATGCAGCAGCAGTTCGTGTTGTAGCTGTGCATCGCAGCTCCGTGTGCTTATGGGGACTGGGGCAGGGATCGAGAGTTTCGGCAACTTGGAGTAGTTGGAGCTCTTGGTGTTCGCCACATTGAAGATGGGATTCGTCATGGGGATGGTGGTGGTGGCGTTGAGGTGAAAAGTCACAGTTGTTGACCTTCTACTATGCGGCTAGTGGTAAAGTGGAGTACAACACACTGAAATAAACGGATGGGCGGACAAGACGTGTTGGATAGGGGCCGTAGGCCGGCAAACGCGAGTGAGCGTGTGTGTTGAATGGGTGCGTGTGGGAGAAGGTAATACGTCACGCAGGGATGGAAATAAGAGAACAACTGGTGTTGTTTCAAGCTAGCCGTGGATTGAATACAGCAGTTACAACCAGATACGCCAAATTCCCAAATCAAGCGAGTTTGTGGCGCTTCTTTGTCTTGTTTAAGGTTTCGAAAGATAATTTGGTGAGTGGGAAGAAAAAGTGGGTTTTGTGTAATCTTTTGCCCTGAACAGTAACTGGGCTTTTGGCCTGTACACACTACAATATAAAGCCATTATGACGCTAGAAACAATAGTTTCTTAGAAAACAGGTGGTTTAACAGGCACAAAGTATAGTCCAGTCCTGGTTGGTCATGAATTGGATGTCGTGAAGATAAATTCACGAGGAAACCAACAAAAAATGTTACCTTTTGCAACAAGTTCCAGGGGATCTGGAGTGAATGATTTTCAGTCTTTTCAAAGTTATGAATTATGAATATTATTGGAGTATGAAGCAATTGAGGCTTTGGTTAATTGTAAAATTGACGTTTACTAGATGAAAACTACCGACATTACCACATTCTGGTGACAAAATCAGCCACCATTGACCTTACTCTGGTAAAAACCACTGACGTTGCTTTAACATTACTGATTATTTCTCTCCATCAGCTTTCTCTATGTTGCTATCAGTACTTTCCTTGTGATTCCATCTTACTTGGCTTACACTGTTCAATAAAATATTATATCCATTATACTATTTAAAAGGGAAATTGGTGCTTAGGCACAGGCAGCGGCGTATGTTAAGCCCTTGGAGACGAACGACAGCAACTTGCGTTCTTTTGGTAGTTTGCCAGTTATTAGAACCTTTCGTTTAGGTTTGGAAATGTTTGGTTCCTCCTTTGGCTCCTTATTTGGTTCCTCTTTTGGAATAAATGGCTCATTCACTTCTGGTGACAAAACTAGAAAATCATTTCCATCCAGATCTTTTGGTGGTTGAATTTTTGCTTCTTGTTTTGGGAGTTCCACTTTAAACTCTTTGAGTTCTTCCTTTGTTATCTCCATTTCAATTCCCAGGATTCCAGTCTTGGGCCGAACCGGAAGCTTTGTCTGTTCACTTGAAGGCTCAGGTGCTGACTTTGTTCTTCTGACAAGAGCAATCTTTGGTCTTTGAGGCTTTGTTTCTTTCTTATCCTTTGTCATTTTAGCCTTTGTCTTCTTAGCCCCCATTGATTGGGCCATTAGATTTGGCTCTAACCATGGTGGTGGTGGAATGCAAATAGGACCAAAGGCTC